>JAVYIG010004472.1:0-161019 GCA_035222895.1 Strongylocentrotus droebachiensis
TATATCATTGATGATGATCAGGCTTCCATGGATAAACAATTTTTTAAACATTATTATTATTATTATCAGAGAATCTTTTGAAGCATGCCATATAGTGGAATAGTAGAAGCTATTCTTTGCTCCTTCTTGGACTTTGATTTTCTAAAGAACGTGAATTAATTGAGTTTTTCATTCTTTCTTCTACCCCCAGGTATGAGGCCGAGAAGGAAGAAAACCTAGAACTGAAATGCTGATGCTATCCTCATAATGGCTGGCACCCGATGTATCCTTGGAGACAGGAATCATGAGATACATACAGGACACCCTCTATGTCCAACATGGTTCCTCTTAGCATGGATCGCACTCATGTCCTGTCATTCCTTTCTTGGAGGTTACCTATCCTCCAAGGTTTTGCTGAAGATGGATATTTAATACTCTGATAATTCAGCAGCTTTTAAAGATGATTTTAAACTTGTAATCTAAGCCTAGTAATTATCTCATTATTGGTACAGAATATTTATTGAAACATTTATTGAGATATGTCATAGATGTTTCCTACTGGCTTCCAAAAGCCTATAATGCTGCTTTCCTGGCTTTCCATAAGTCATGATGCTGCTAAACTCTTTTAGACAACTTTCAAATATTTGTATGTTTCTGATACCATTAATTAGTAGATGATTCTCTAAACAATAGCTTGTGCCTTCAACTCATTAAGGCACATTTCTTTTTATCATTCCTTTCGTAAAGGAAGTAGTATTAACCCTATTTTCAAGCACACACATCATCCCTCGATTACAAGCCTTGACAGAGGATTCCCTGACATATCGCTGGTACACTATGGCATCATCACAGGATGAGCTTGGTGATATTGTCAGCGTTAGATGGATGATAATTAGGGATCTATGACATGATAAAGGCAAAGAAATCTGTCTTCAAAAATCTTTTTACAGATATTTGTATCTTACTTCTACATTGTAGTTGTATCTATCTGGACCCATAGATGTAAAGCTACCTCTTTTGTACATCCATTCAGTTTTAGTGAACCAAACACAGGTAGAGATAGATGTTAAGATGGTGCTATTTTATTGGTAGATTGTTAATTTGTGTAATTTGTGAAATCAAACGATTGGTGTTTATCTGATGGTGATGATGTCACAAAGGAGATATTTTAATAAGTATAAATGAAGTGTAATCGGTAAAGGTGATATAACAATGGAGTTCTTAAACTCATACTCAGATCATTAATGATTATTAAGGAATTCTTTAGCATTATTTATAACATGACTTTATGTAATGACATTGAGATGTAATGTACGTCTTCCTTCCTATAAGTGTGCCTTGACGACTAGAACAACGCTCTCCCAAATGCTGCAAGAATAATTATGCAGTATTTTATGTACATGTATCGTAGAGCTTCAAATGTCATTGTCTTTTGATATGATATATGTTAAGCAACATATACGAATGTCAAGCAACAGTATTCCATCTGAGGTCATTTATGGTAAACTATGCAGTATGTGAAGCAATCAGCTCTTGTCGTTGGTTAGTATGTGACCAAATGTATTCATGAGTGTTCTGTGTAGAATCATACGTTTGGTAGAATGTGTATTTATTTCAGTATTGTGTGTAACTCCAGATAGACAAAGTCTTCCATTGAAGACTAAGGGCACATTAGAATGAAGCTGCTCAGACCCAGTATACATGCATGAAGAATAGTGGAAGAAAGATCATGATTGTACTGAAGAATATCAACATTGGTTGTTCTGGAATCAATTAGAGTTTATAAAATGATTTAATAATCAATCATTCGTTCTAGATGGCATTAATGACTTGGAAATCAGATGTGATTTTCATATATGTACTAACTATTATTCTCTCTATAAATATGACTCTAATCTAGGCAAAGTGATTAGTTCTTCTCTGTGGTATAGGGAACACAGAATTGATGTACACCTAACTATGTTAAACTTGTGCTAGACATGTAGGACATGATGTGACAGAAATAACTTGACTAATGTAACATAAAAGTGAATATCATACTTTAATATACTTCCCAAAACTAATCATAATTATAACTTTCACTGCGACTGAAAAGCTGCCAAAATGCACACAAATAGATGAAATCTATATGTTACTAAACATTCTTCCAATTCAGAATTTCCTTTTTCTGAATAATTTTGACAAGTCTTCTTTATTAAGCATTTATATAACAAGAGGTGTGCTAAAGAAAGTTATTTATTCCAATTTGAATGAATAGAAGATATCTAACATATTACAAACCTTCCTAACAAGGCAGATGAAAGCCTTTCAACTTGTTTTTAGAGCAGTACTTAGGATTCCCTGACCTAAAATATTAACTTCATACTTGAGTAATACGACCTCTGCTTAGTTTTAGAATCTTGTATATGTTTGTATTATTCTACATTTGTATGTAACCTGTACATTACTGTCCAGTAAATATAACTTATAACTTGGACATAAGAAATTCAGATTAAACTTGCTAGAAACTAGAAAGATGTCATAAAGTATATATATGCTTATGTGTACTGTGCATTTGAACGTTGAATGACTGATTGATAGAATTTGTGAAACAAGCAAATGCTTGAGTGAGAGAGAGAAAGAGAGAGAGAGAGGGAGAGAGGGGAGGGGGAGGGGAGGGGGAGGGGAGAGAAAGATAAGAGTTAGAGAGAAGAGAGAGAGAGTGAGGGAGAAAGAAAAGGGGAAGATAGAAAGAGGGAGAGAGGAAAGAGAGAAGTGGGGGAAGAGTACGAGTTAGAAGATAGAGAAAGGAAGAGAGAGAGGGGGTGGGAGGGAGGAGGGAGGAAGGGGAAAAAGAGGGAGTGAAAAACAGAAGCATTATCTATTCTAAAAGTAAGATTCGGTGGTATTACAACAGTGTTGTGAACAGATGAGAGTGATAGGAGTACTTTAACTTTTGAAGGAAAAATAACCTCAGTGTTAAGCCCTGTAACTCTACATACTTAAGTGCTTATAAAAAGTGGACAGTTTTAAGTAAGCAAGCAAGAAAAGGAGAGAAAGAAGACTTTGGTTTACATGTTATAGTGATTTACACCTGGTATTCTCAATTTTCTAAGTGCATTCTCAAAAAGTGTGATGAAAAAAGATGAAATTGTCTTATTTGAAAGGGTGCCTTATTTATTACTAAAAGTCGGTTATCATTTCCCTAAAGCATGTCTGCACTAGTTTGGCCAGGGGGATTAGACCTCCCTACAAGGTCACTGAAGGGTGGTTATCACATCAAATCAGCTCTCAATTAACATAAGAAAAAGGCGATCACGGGGGACCAACAGGCACCGATTAGGCATTGTTTGCTTTATAGAGGGTGCAAGTAACTATAAGTAGTGCAGTGGGGCTTTAAAACACCTTCGATATGAGGTTTCATCATGGCTCCAAATCATTAAATAGTATGTTCATCTGTCCTCCCACTATCATCTTATGCTTCCTAGGGTTATTTTGCTTTTAACATGAGGAAGACCTCACTTCATATTCCCAGATATTAAATGAAGCTGAGAATGAAGTCAAATATTAATTAGCAATGCATAGATAGCCACCTTAATCCTCCTCAAGTCATCAACCCACTCGACATATGAATAGTTTAATTTCCATATATTCTAAGCTAGCTTCATATACAACTTATAGAAAAATATTGATTATAAATGGAGATTAACTTGAGGAGGGTTGAGATATCATCAGAGCAACTTCACAGCGATACTTTTCTTTTATCATCATCATCATGACGATCTAAGTTAAGACAGCTTAGCTTAAAGGGATCCGGTAACTTTGTCTCAGATTCTGAAATAAAATTCTGGATTTAGCTCATGATGCAATGATAATTATAAACCTTTAGGTCAGTCAGGAACCCCATGACTTTTACAAGCCGATCGCCTGTCTGATTATCAAGATATTTAGGATTGGAATTACAAATTTTGAAAACCGTTCGCCTGACGGTTTTCATAACACTACAGTCTATTGGGGAAAACGAGTATGGTAAAACCGGTCACTCAAAGATTTTTACTTTTTTGAGGCACTTCTTGATCATTTTGAAGCGCAATTTTTTTAGTGCTTCAATATTACACCATATCACAGACACTGATAACACGTAGGGCCGTGTATCTCAGATTTAACATTGTTAAACGATCCCTTTAAGATGCCATCCTGTTTCAAGGAAGGTTATTAAACATACTCTAGGTCATTTATCAATATAAATGTTATCATTCACATCATTCCAATTAATTTAATCACCATCATCATCACCATCATCATCACCATCACCATCATCTTCATCATCACCACCACCACCATCACCATCATCATCATCACCACCATCATCACCATCACCATCACCACCACCACCACCACCATCACCATCATCTCAATCACCATCACCACTACTGGTATAATTATTTGCCTGACATCACCCTCTATTATCATCATCACGTTACCATAACCATGATACTATAACCATCATCATTTTCATCTGCATCATCATTATCAACATCATCATTATTCGCATCATCATTGCAATATATTCACCCTCACCATATCAATACCACCACCATCATCATCATTGCAATATCATCATCATCCTCACCATATCAATACCACCACCATCATCATCATCATCATTGCAATATCATCATCATCACCATATCAATACCACCACCACCATCATCATCATCATTGCAATATCATCATCATCATCATCATTGCAATATCATCATCATCACCATATCAATACCACCACCACCACCATCATCATCCTCACCATATCAATACCACCACCATCATCATCAGTATGATCAGCACCATTGTTAAAACAAAGAATATATCTAGGCACAACTGAAAGTCATTTTTTCATGTAAACACATGGCTGGCAGATTTTAATTTTTTTTTCGTTAGACATAATTCTTAGCAAGCGGTTATAATATCAATACAGATACATGCAGTAAACCCCCATACAAAAACGAGTGGGTAGATGATGCAGCTTTATCAACATGGTCTTTCTTTGTTCTAATATCACATGACAATGCAGTGCTAATAGTTACCTGTATATCCAGTAGTATTACATGTATTTACAAGCTAAACCTCTTCAAGTTAGACTTCTCACTTTCTCTCACTTTCTCTCTCTCTCTCACTCACTCTCCCTCCCTCTCTCATACAGACAAAAAAACATTTGTAATAGTCTACCCAGATGATCCTTCATTAGAATGCTGGTACTACTAAACACAGAACCATTACAATTGTCTGCTGGTACAACTTTTAATTTTCAAAAACACAAGACATATTGAAGCTTACAAGATGGTTACATGAAAGGAATGGGAAGGGGTCCCTAGGGGTTCTGCATTATCAAAGTTTTGGCAATTAGCTGTTTTTCAGATCCTCTTTCTAGAATTTGTAAATAATCTTGCAAAAATAAAGGCATTTGGTCGCCAAGTCTCTATGTTTAGCTACTGAAAAGTTGGATAGCAAATTAGTCTCCAAATAGAGGCAGAAGAAATAAGGTGGTTGTTTGGGATATCTGTTACCCCAAATCACATCCTATAACTCTCCTGGCTTTCTACATATATCCTTTTGATGTCCAATTAGTTAGAGTACTTTAGGAATATTATATGAGGTATCACAGTATCATGACTATCCATAGTTTGATTTTCCTTCTACAACAATCAAAGCAAGAAATAATATATGGAAACCAAAATGAGAGAAAAAAAAAGCCTCGTTTCTTTCTATCTACAAAACATATGAACTATACAAAACTGCTTTGTAAGCATACTAACTGGGGCATTAAATGCCTAGTGCTTTACTCTCTACAATACAAAAAATAGTCAGGAATACAAACATAATAATCAGTTAGTAGTACGTATAAATGCGACAACAAAAATCCAATATAATAGCATTTTAAAAAAAGGTGCTGCGTAAAACACAGAGGTGATAGTCAAAACTTGTGCATGTCTGTCTAACATGTCTATGTCTTATTTACTTTTATTTCTATTTTGGCCCATTTTTGCATTTAACAACATGATAAGCAAGTCAATTAAAAAACACATTTAAGCACCGTTATACAAGGTAAATTCAAATGATGTAAATATATATGATATGTAAATACACGCAGCAACTAGGGAAAAGTATCTTCTTACAATGAATGATAAATACAATGACTAACATACATGTAGTACAAAAATCTACAATTTACACACAAAAATAATCTGTGTAATACTTCATTTCATCTCCTATGCATTATATATCATGCGTTTACACCGATCAGCTAAAATCTAAATAATTCCTTGCATCAACATCTCTATATAATATCAACAAATTTTGTGACATGAATTTGTCCATTTCAGTATATTTCAAAGTTATTTATTTCCGCACATGGAAACCCACACTTCAAAATGGGTTCTAAAAAAGCAGAGTTTTCACAGAGTTCACTGAAAGAAATATCAAGTCACATTTTTACCTTAATAAAAAACCAACTGATCAGTATCACTTTAAAGAACTCCATCTAAGTAAGACCCAAGTCTTAAGCAGTTTGGTTTAATATATCTCTGAAATCATGATGCAAACTTGAAGCTCTTATATTCTTTTTACTTTAAATTGTCAGCCTCTTCAGTGATTCACAAACCTTTGTGATAAATCATCTTTAACATAAATGTCACAGTGGTCCAAAAATCACAAATGACCAAGATTGAGTTTTATGAAATAGGACTTTCTCTCATCCCTTCTAATACCATTTCTGGTGACATTAATCAAAATCACATGACCATATGTCAAAGGTCGCAATCACCCCTATGTCAAAGGCCAAATCTACCCATTGAAGCTTACTAATATGGAGGTCACAGATAATATAGACAGACTGAAGACAAGGTCACTTGCTGACATTACAGATATACAGAACACACACAGACTCTCTGAAAGGCTAGTCTTCTATCCACAACAAGTGTTTTTTTTGTCAATATTATTTCACGATTAGACCACATCTAGAATATGCAGCAGCGGCACATGAACCTTCTAGAAGACTAGCATTAGCCTTAAACCAAGGTGAAAAAGCACACTACTATATAAAGTCATACATATATACGGTGCGTAGTAGATACTAAGGTATTTCATCTTGGTCTATCTTTATCTAAATGTATACAATCATTATACTGCCTACGTAAGCAAGGTGTACAACATATATTCATGGTGCATATCGGTTGGTTTTAGTCTTTATATTTACAGGTTTTGCCTAAAATCAGGCAGCATTTTATACACTTTTTTCTCAATATTCACAAGTATACAAGAGACAGTCATTCATAATGAGGTTTTTCCTTAAAACTTTGTTATAAATTTTTGTACACTAAACAGACTCTCCCATCACTCAAAGAGAACAAATTTGGCAATGTTATTTAGATAATGTAGAAATTGAAATGAACAAATAATAATCAATACCGAAATGCCCATGATGACAACCCAGTTTATTGTTCTATTAATTCACTGTCCAAGATTAGAGCACTGAATACCATTATACACGATTTGAGCTGAAATTCATTTTTTAATTCATTAAAGTGAAACTTTACCCACAACCCTAAAACCAAACACGCACAGGTCCCCACATAACCGTTAATGTCTCACTAAATCCAATATCAATCATATTAGTCGTGTAAGCTTCCAGTCAATTTGTTATAAAAGTAAATGAATGTTACAATTTCAATAATACAGTAGTTGGTCACAAAGAGGTATTCATATTAAAAGAGCAAAACTGATGTCCTTTAAGTAGAAGTATTTTAAACAGAAAAAAATAAACTTACACATTAACTAAGGACAAAAAACGTTTCTCTTGAAAATATATGTATCTCTCAGCCTCACTAGACAAGGAAACAAAAAGATTTCATGGTGAATAATTTGGTCATTTCATAATCTTAACATTGAAAAAATTTCAATTGGAATACTGATATATATATAATTTCATCATCAATTTAAAAACAACCACAAACTCTATAACAACTACCCGCAGTACTAATTATATCCAAATTAAATGGCTGGTATCTCATCTACTTTACAACACATAAACATTCATTCAGCCATTGTTCTTCAAGCTTTATGGAATACCTCTTAAAACATTAGCAGTGATAAATCTTGGCATATTCTTCTTTCTTTCTCTCTCTCTCTCTCCACTAAGAGAATAAAGTGTTGGGCTCTTCATTTGGCATTCTCTTCATCACAAGCAACCCTACATATATTTTGGCATTTTTTAATCGCATTCCTACTGATATACTAGAGGTAGATGCTCTATGTTAATAACAAGCCTTGGCTGGCAAGTCAATCTTTTCTATCCTAGATCATTAAACTAGTCCTTGCCTGCCATCTTTCGACCAGTTCACTATTTTTACAATACTTCTGAAACCTCTTTTCATTTTGGCACACATAGTTTGACTTTTCATCTGTCCAATCCAAACAGATAGCACATACAATCTTCAGCAATGCAGATCAAGTCTTGTCTATATTCATTTGACAGACAAACAGGTAACCGAAGGCAAGCACCCTCAAATGTTTTTAAAAATACATCGATCAAAATAAAAAGGAAGATTATTGGTCATATTTCATCTGAGTTTTTATGGTATTTTGTTACATCTTAAAACTTTTCATGAATTAAAGAAAGTTTGAACAGTCTAACTCTTGGAGTGGGGGTGTGCATTGAGATGTTTTTGATGCCGTTTTTCTTTCTTTTCTAGCTTTCTAACGAGTTTGTGTTGATGTGTTGGGGTCTTGATATGCGTCTTGACATCTTCAGCCGTGAAGAGTGCCTCGCGGGGACACAGTTGGCACAAGAATCGGTTGGACGGTAGCTTCTCAACGGTTTCCTCCACGTTGACCACTTTACCCATGTAGCACTTGGTGACCTGATGAGAGGTCACCAAGTCAACGTCTGTAAAGACACGTTCACATTTCTTACAAAGGTAACGATTTGTGGAGGAATTAGGCTGTAGAATATAATCCTTCTCTTTGTGTTTGTCACCATGTTTAGACTTGTGGTGGTGGTGATGATGGTGGTGTGAGGAGGATGACGATGTTGGTGTTGGCTGAGTTTGCTGCTGCTGCTGTTGCTGTTGTTGCTGCTGCTGCTGCTGTTGCTGTAGTTGCTTCAGTTGCTGCTGTTGCTCTTCAGGGGTTTTTCCCATCAGGCCATGTAACTGTGCTGCAGCGAGGGGGTTGGAAGCATAGGCCTGTTACAAAAATAATAGACATGCAAACAAACAGTCCAAAAGTGACACAACAAAACACAACAAACTAAAAAGGAAAGAAAATGGGACTACATATCAAAGGAGGGATCTGTAGAGGTTGTAAGTAAAGACTATCAAACTAGACAATTAAATGCTTGGTCAACGGTACCAGGGAGACTGGAAAGCTATCAGAAAAATTTAGAAATAGTCAACACTTCACTGCAAGAGGGATACCAAATGAAAATGACCAGTAAATATCTTTTAGGATAGGGTAGTCTTGAGACACGACATAAAAACAGTAAAGGTAGGACTAAAAACAGTTCAGATAAAAACTTAGTTCGTGCACTTCTTAACTAGATCCATGTGTTTAGAAAATAACACGCCAAATGACAAACAACTCTATTTAAACTAAACATGCAAAGAAATCAAAACAATCATGCACCATGCCAACATGGACACACAAAACTCAAATGAGTCAAAATATACATCAAAGTACTTTGTCTTCGTTTCTTCACACCCTTTTAAGTTCATTTGAAAAGTTTCCATTCCTACTTTCAGTTATTCGATTGAAAAGTAATCAGACTATTTTGTTGCCATCCGTACATTTTATTATAACAGAGATAAAGAACATACAGTGTGTGTTTGTGCTTGACTAATTTCTTTCATTCTTTTATGTTTCTACCCAAGAATGTTAATGTTCTGATCACTCAAGATGGTTATTTTATGCAACAATTTTCTTCCCAAACCCTTATTGTGAAACTGTGGTTTAACATCAACTTACCTGTAGTATATGAGGAGGGATGGCAGCTGTAGCAGCAGCGTGTTCCTGAGCATAAAGCATCTCCAGACCGACCGGGTAGACAGGATACATCATAGGTACCTGGGAATAGTAAGGAGACATTCCACCATAGAGGTATGACATCAAGGCAGCATCATTAGGATTGACTCCCATCTGAGCTGCAGCTGCTGCAGCCGCTGCCGAGGTGGGTACATTGGCCTGGCTGGAGGAAGGTTGTGGTTCTCCTGCTTCAGACTTGATAGAGGACTTGACAGAAGAAGGTCTAGAGTCTTTGCCACTCTTACTGGATGATGATCCTGGAGCTGACTGTGAATGAGGAGGAGGGGCACCTGCTGAAGCTGCTACATGCTGGTAATGAGATGCTGGTAGCTGAGGATTCAACATCTGAGCTTGCATGGCCTGAAGAGCCTGCATCTGAGCAGCAGCTACAGGGCTCAGGTTCAGAGAAGCAGCAACTGAAGCAGGTGAAGGACTGCTCAATGGCTGGCTTGAAGATGAACTGGGTGCTGCTGACTGGCTACTCTTTCCTGGTTCAAGTTTGGGCATGAAGAGATTGGATTCTTCAGTCTCATACTTCTCAAGTTCTTTACTAACATGAAGCTTTACATGTCTTACATGTGATTCAGTAAAGACGTGGTCACGTACTGACATTGAGCTGGAGTATTTCTTCTTGCAGATTTTACATTCATGGCCATCTCCAGTTGCTCCTATCATTCCAAAATGCTTGGTGACGATACTTTTGCCCTTCTTGTCCTTAGCTCGACAATTCTGGAACCAAACTTGGACTACCCGCCTTGGAAGACCTATTTCTTGCCCTAGGAGCTCACACTCATGGATGGTGGGAGTACGGTAGTCGTTATAACAGTGCTTCAAGATTTTCAACTGGAGTACAGACATCTGAGTTCTGTATCTTTTAAGCCCCCTTTCCAGGTCATCAGCATTGCTGTAAGAATCCTCACTGCGATCCATTGAGCCAGCTTCTGATATAGCATCTTCCCCTGTGATACTGCTTGTGGGAGAGAGCAAATATGAGTCCTTCGGTAACTTGTCCAAGACTATGTCAGACTGCGCAAGAGCTCCATCGCTCTCACTACCTTTATGGCTAGATATCCGTGACTGCATCTCTCTCTCATTTTGCTCCTCCCATCTCTTCACTTCATTTCTTTCATCAAATCTCCTCTCCTCACTTCTGTCTCTTGAAACCCTTTGGCTATATTCCTCAAACCGGCTGCCACGATCTCCATCCTCTGAGTAGGTGAGCTGTCGACTGTCATCACTGTACATGTAAGGATCACTGGCTCTGCTATCAATATGTCTGTCATCACTGCCAGCACTACTTCTACCAGCCTCCATCTCCAGCGCATGCAGTGTTTCTGGACTACATGCCTGAGCAATGATGTGGTCTACCTGGGCACTGTTCTGAATCTTGTCAAAATGACGCACCTTTATATGAGCCTCGAGGGCAGACTTCACTTTGAAGGCAGCTTTACAGAAGGGACATCTCATGGACGGTTGTAAGGCTGAAAGGCGAAAGAGACCTTTGCGTTCCCTGGCCCTGGTATTCTGGAACCAGACCTGAACAACTCGCTTCTTGAGACCGACTTCATCGGAGATGACATCAAGCATCTTACGGGTTGGATTGCTGTCTTCTTGGTATTTGGCATACAGGATGTCAAGTTGAGCTGGTGAGATGGTGGTACGCAATCTTTTGTCTTTCTTAGGATCCGATTCAGAACTACTTTGATCAGACGACTGTCCAGCAGCTTCATCACTTGTGTCTGAGTGCTTGGACTTTGTTGGTGAACCTGCTCCACTGTTGGTGTTTATGTAGTTCATGTATTGCTCAGTAGTGAGGCCATTGTAATCATAGGGCATGTACATCATGTTGTAAGGGACCTGCTGTGGCATGTAGCTATTCATGATCTGCATCCCCATCAAATGAACTTGCTGATGTTCTCGCCATTGTTCCACCTGTGGAAAGGCCACCTTGCACTGCTCACACTTGTAATGATGTCCACTTTTAGATGGCTTCTCTCCCTCTCCTTGACTTGTCTTAGAAGATGACGATGAAGACGACGGGGACTTGTGTTCAGACTTGTGTTCAGATTTAGTCCTGGTAGGTGTTGGTGGGGTTGGTTCAGGGGTGTGCTTTGGGGTGGTTGGTTCTGGTGATATCTTGCTAAATGGATCAGGACTCACAGCACTTAGATTAGGAGGAATAATTGTTGGACTGTGCTGAGAGCTCCCACTGCTTGTACTCAGACTGCTGTATTTATAGCAATGTTGTTTCTGGTGCTTAATCAATTCATAGAATCTTTGAAACACCAACATGCACTTGTTGCATTGGTAATTCAAACCAGGTGTGCGTTTATATCTTCCACTCAAGCCATCTGGATCAGGATTACCTTCTGGTGCAGCCTGATTTTCAAACATCTTCCTTGCTTTTTGCCTTGCATTCTGGAACCATACCACAATAACTCTTGGACTGAGGTTCAGCATTCTAGATAGGTGGTCGAGGTCATCATCTTTAGGGTAGGCATTGCTTTCGAAAAACTCCTGTAGAACTTTAATCTGGTAGTCTGTAAACCTTGTCCTCCCTGATCGCCGCATGGATTTTGAATCACAAGAGCCAGCAGAGCTACCAGAATGATTGGTTGGAGAGATAACACATCGAGGGGCCATGGGTGAGATCGGAGAGGAAAGTGGAGATGTCATGTCTGAAATGCTCGAGGTTGGGGTGTTAGGAGCTGAGGTTACAGTATGAGGTATAGCAGCATTTGGCATTGAGATTCTCAGGTGTTTATCAGTAAGCAAATCCTCATTATGCATCATCATCATCATATTCCGCTTTGAGTCTTCAGCCGCTTTGTTGAAACTTTCCTCATTCATATCCTTGACTTCCTCCATGACTGTATCATGGTGTGATTCTGGATGCTCCTCTGGAGCTGTATCTGGACTTTTATCTTTAAGCTCCTCTGCAGCAGTTTCCATCTCAGATGTTTCCAATTTGGGCAAAGAAGGTTCTGGCATGACTGAAACAATAGGACTCATAGGCTTGGGTTCCTTCATAGCGGTGGCTGGAGGTAACGTGGCCATAGCTTGTGCTGCTGCTGCTGCTGCTGCAGCAGCTGCAGCTGCACCAGGTGGTGGGGTCTGTGGAAGTGGAAGAGGAATCTCTTGCTTGTATGGTTTCACCATAGCCTGTTCTGCTAAAAATCTCATACTGGGGCTTGAAGAAGCTCTGAATGGATCCATTTCCAAATGTTCCTTCTCCATTTCTCTGGCAGTTCTTTTCTCTAAGGATCCACCAGTCAGCACCTCGCTACTTTCCCTCTTCTTAGGTCTATCAATGTCCAGCAGTGATGTTGTTGGAGGGTTGTTGAAGTTATATGGTGAGTCTTTATTCCTTTGCCTCTCCTTGAACAGAGTGTTTCTGAACCAGTGCTTGATGACTTTATGTGGCAGACAAGACTTTTGAGACATCTCAGCAATTGCTTCTTCTGATGGAGAATTGTTAATGTCAAAGTATGCCCTTAGGATTTTCAGCTGATCATCAGTGATTCTTGTACGAGCTCGTTTGGGGGACTTCTGCTGTAGGTAGTTAGGATCCAAGTAGGGTGGTAATTGCTGCATACCTGCTGGGCTGAGATTAGGTTGCTGAGAAAGGTTATGCATGTGTTGGACACCAGGTACAGCAGAAACAGAAAATGGTTGAGCAGCAGTGGGTTGAGTCCCTGAAGCATTTGAACTAGCAGGCTGCATGGCTTGCATCATGGCTAGTTGATATGGGCTAACAGGAAACACTTGAGGAGGTGGTGGTGGTGGTGGGGGCATAACCTCAGAGGCCGATTGATCTTGAGCTGTTAACATGTGATCACCTGAATTCATTACATGTCCATTCACAAGGGTTTCTTTTGGATCTTCTTTCTCTGATTTGATCTTTTGAACCAGCTTGGCAGGATATAAGTTTTCTTCTTGCTGCTGGCTAGTTTCCTCTTCAGTCCTTGACAGCTCATCATCCTCTTCATCGTCTTCCTCATTTAGTTCATCTTTAAACAACTCTGTGTACTTCTCAATCACATCATTTGGCAACAACTTTTTGTGAATCTCTTCCATATGAGCCTTATACACCCAGACACTAGAGAACTCCTTCTTGCATCCTTCGCAGAAGAACTTGTCCTCATAAGCTATGCTAGATGGCAGCCCCATTGCAGATTCATTAAATTGCTGAACAAGATCAAAACCATAGCTTTCAAGCAACTTGCGCTGAATTGCTGATGTTCTGATCCTCCTAGCATTGGGTGCTTCAAGAGGCTTTGCAACAACACTTGTTGTGACAGTGGTAGTGGCTGGTGTGACTGAGGTACTCGCTGTGGAAAGCTTCTCAGCAGTAGGGGTTGTTGCTGTACTGGTACTGGATGACGGGGCTTTTGGACAGGTCTGCTGATGCTGAGCAAGTGCTTCGTGACTTGGCAGCACTGAGCCACATAAAGCACATGAATACATACTGGGTGAGAGTGGTATCTGGGCAGGATACATCATGGCAGCTGAAGGAGAGAAGCTCTGCATCAGCATCATTGATAGAGCATCTTGAGAGAGCAATGCAGCCACATTTGGGTCGGTACTTTGACCAGGAACACCAGACAGCTGAGCAGCAATCTGTTGTTGTAACTGAGCTTGATGAAGTTGTTGCAGTTGTAATGCTTGCTGGAACTGAAACTGTTGGTAGTAAGCATGTTGAGCCTGTAGATGGGCCTGCTGAGCTTGTAACAACTGTTGTTGCTGTTGATGCTGTGAAGGTACCTCAGTACTAGCTGCAGGAGACTTAGGAGGTTGTGGTTGGTGTGGTTTCTGTTGCTGATGTTTCTGCTTCTGCTGTTGTTGCTGTTGGACATGACTTGGTGATGATGTTGGGAGGATGGTTCCACCAACACCAAGAACCAATTGTTCTCCTTCATCCTTGTCTGTAGTACTACTGGAAGTCTCCTGTTTGGCAGCTCTGCTCTGATGCAACACAGACCTCATGTGAGTGTCAAGGGTTGACTGTTGACTGTAAGCTACCTTACAGAGACTACATTTGAAGGGTTTGTTGTCTCCATGATCATTAGAAATCTCTGGCTCTATAGGCTCATTCAAACTCAGTTTCAACTTGTGGAGATGAGATACTGAATTGTAGTGGACAAGAAGAATGCTCTTTTGGGTAAAAGATTCTCGACAGACATCACATTTGTATGGCCTATTAGGGTCCATGTACTTGTCCATGGAAAATGTTTGAGCTGCCCTATCTCCTTTACGATGAAAAACAGTTTTGTTGTGGCTGCTCAGTTCACTTTGCTTGGAGAAGCCTACTCTACATCTCTGACACTTGTACTTCTTGAAAGGATCCATGAAGCTACCTTCTTCAGGTTTAGGTCCATCCATCTCCATATCATCCATATCTCCATCCCAGTCTGTTCCATCTGTTCCATTACAGCCTGAGAATGGATCCTCAACTTTGAATAAATTTTGTTGGTCCATTTCTGGTGTTTGGTCATTTGGTCCATTGTGGAGCAGTCCAGCAATATCACCATTTGGCATGGAGGTGAGCATCTGCAAGACATCTGCTTGATTTAGATCTGGGTGGGTTGTCTCCAAGTGACTCTGTAGGTTTGACATAGAACGGAAGACTTTCTGACATACCACACACTTGAGGTTGACCTGTCCGGGGTTTGCCTCTGCACTGGACACCTCAGGCTTGATGCCTGGAAGCTGATGTCGTTTAACATGAATTTCCTTGAAATGGACTTGCAAACCAGACGCAGTCTTGAAATACTGATTGCAGCCTTTCTTCCAACACAAGAAACCTGGGCCATTGGGTGTGTCCTGTTCTTTCAAAGGACAGAATTCACTTTGATGACTGTAGAGTAGGTCAATGTTGGAGAAATTCTTATGGCAATTTTGGCACCTATAAAGGTCTACTCCATCAGCTTCACCAATTGTTGATGAAGATTGATGAGAAGATGGACGAGGAGAGGCTCTGACTTCAGCTGATTCTGCCCCTTTAGAAGATGATGGCCTTGATTCTGTTTTTGATGCAGCTTCACTTGGTTGAGTTGCAGTAGCAACAGCATTTGCAGGTGGAGCTCCATGGAATGTTGGCACATTTTCTGATGTCTCAACTGACATGACCAGCCGTTGGATGCAGTCTCTGGATACGCTGTGGGAGTCCATGAGATGAACTTCCAAGTTGATACGGTTGGTGCAGATCTCTTGGCAGAGGGGACAGCGAAGAACAGAGGCAGGTTTCAAACTATGCTGGGATATCACATGGGCAGTGATTCGTTGTTGGTCCACACAGCTGTATTTACAATATGGACAGGAGAATATTTGTGTAGTGGTGTGACCCCTGATATCAGCTTTTCCACTTGCACTGGAGGGAGTTCCTGGTTTGCTCAAGTTTTCTGGTTGCTCACTGCTGTTAAGAATACTGGAATTGCTAGGTTGGTCCTCGGGCATAGACTCTGCAGATGGTGGTCTTTCTTTTTTAGAGAGATCTAAAGCCCCATCTCCTGATGGTTGTGTTCCTTCAGCTTCTGGGTTCTGGTCATCTTGCTTGGCTAGCTTAGCTTCATTCTTGAGATGCTGTACTGATTGGATGTGCTGCATCAAGTTGAACTTGGTCCGGGTATAAAAGCTGCATAGAGGACAGTGGAAGCGACGCGTCTCAAAGTTCATGGTAATGTTGATGCTCTGCATGTGTCTGAAGAGCTTGAGACTGGTCTCGTGTCGATAGTTGTTAGGGTGGGAATGAGCACGTAGTTTGTCTATGCTGTGAGTGTAGAAGTCACAAGCATTGCATCTCACTTGGACTGGGTTACCAACATTCATGTACTTGAGTCTCCATTCATTCTGCTTGCCTCCTTCTCTAATGTGGTTGAACAGCTGGAGTTTCTGCTGATGCTTGTCTGTTTTGAGATGAAGCTGGAAGTTGGCCTTGACTTGGGTGGAATAGTTACACAGCATACACTGCTGCATATCACCAATGATAGCTCTCCATAGAGCCATGTTGGGTTCACTACGATCTCTGTGCACATGGATATGCAAATCATCCTGGCTCTCTGTGTTGAAGTTGTTACAGATAGAGCACTGGTAGAGAGTAAGAGCCTCATTCTTGGCTGGATCATCCGGAGTGTTTGGATGAGGAGCAGCAGCAGCAGCTTCCTGGACATTCATACCCATAGCCATGTTGTTCATCCATGAACTATAAGCTACTGGGTCATACTGATACTGAGCCATGAATGATTGCATATCCATCATACTTGGTTCCTGACCATGCATCACAGGCAGCATGGAATTCTGTCCAAGCATCATGTACATGGATTCCTCAGTAGGCATCCCACCACCACCAACGTTGTTCTGCATCTCTCGTTGCATCTGAGACACGTTCTGCTGGATGGCCATCATGTTGTGAATGTGCTTCTCACTGGTCATGTGGATGCGAAGATTCCTTGCAACGTTCGTCTCATAGTCGCATACATCACACCTCCATGTCTGCTTGTGCTTGGGTTTGGCAGCCTGGGCTAGATCATTCATCTTATGATGCATGAAGATGTGATCACTACCATTCTGTAACTCCTGCATGTTGTTCAGATGCTTGTCAGACTGCATATGGATGCTCAGATTGCCCTTGGTTGTTGTGGAATAATTACAAATTTCACAACGGTAGGGTTTGTAGCCACAGGTGTAGGACTCTCCCCTGGACAGCCTGGGATGGGGTTGGTTAGACTCACA
Source organism: Strongylocentrotus droebachiensis (assembly GCA_035222895.1). Classification (NCBI taxonomy): domain Eukaryota; kingdom Metazoa; phylum Echinodermata; class Echinoidea; order Camarodonta; family Strongylocentrotidae; genus Strongylocentrotus; species Strongylocentrotus droebachiensis. Next base: position 17,767 of record JAVYIG010004472.1, read on the forward strand.
GTATACACACTTTGATTCACTCTCAGGGTGTTTCTCCTTCATGTGAGCCTCTAACGTCTGCTGGTATTTGTAGTGCCAATTACACTTGGGACATTTCAGAGTCTTGCATGAATTCCGCGAGTGCATCATGGTCATGTGGCCTCCGAGAGAACGTGATGAACCGAGCACCATATCACATTTCGGACACTCCACACAGCCAGTGACAGATGGATCATGATTGTGAGGGATATCATCTTCATCTTCCATGCTTGAGGAAGCCTGCTCACCTTCACCATATGCCTCCTTGATGTTATTGTTGTTGGATGGAGATCCTGATGTATTTTCCATGTGTTCAGCCTCTTTATATTGGACATGGTTGGGTGATTTCTTAGATGGATCCACTTCATCAGTAGCAGACATTCTACGATCATTCAGCTCATGTCGCAGGTTTGCCTTGGCAGCATCTATTTCAGTAGAGTGATATTTTCCATCTTGGGAGTCTGTAGAGTATGGACGATGAGACACCTGAGAGCCTTCTGCACCTTTGGATGTTTCATCGGTGTCCTGCCTTTCTTCATTCACAGCAGTACTGTTCTGGAGCAATCCTGCTGCATATTGCATATCAGTAGTTAAACTGGTGGTGTCCAAGCGTGTGCAGGCATCCTCTGAGGTAGTTGAGATGGTAGTGGTGGTGTTTGGTGTAGTACTGATGGCGACTGAGACAGGATACATGTAGCTTACATTGGAATTGGCACTTGAGTACACAGACTGCCCAAGACCACCGGGAGGTTGGAGTCTCAGGTTGGATATACTGTGGGCTGCTTGTTGTTGCTGCTGCTGTTTGACCTTGGGTTCCAGGAAAGATAAGAGTGGCTCTTTCTCTTTTCCCAAACCTTGAATGATGGCTGACTGATCTTTGTTAGCCATGATCTGTTTCTCTTTCTCATTCAAAGTCATTTTGTGTTCATGAGTTGCATGCGTCATAAATGATTTGGCAAAACCGAATGAGAGTTTACAAAGGAAACACATAAGGATTGGCTTTCCAGCAGATGCACCTCCAAAGCTATGGTTGTTCTCTTTCTCAGAATCGATGTTGTCTTCACTTTCAGCCTTATTTCTGACGTCATAGACCTTGAAGCTGTGTACAATAGGTGTTCCATATGGACCTGACATCCCTGGACCATAGCTAGATACACTACCCATGGTCATGTATCCTGGTATGTGTAAAGCGTTCACAATGCCTGGCAGTACGCTCATATTACCATGCTCATTAAACATATTACTCATATCAGGCCGAGTACTCTCAACTGTAGCCAGGGAGTTTCCCTCCTTCTCTGATCGCTCATTGCTATCAACGAGGTACGCTGAACCATCGAGCTGGTAGACAATCTCTCCTTGAAAGTTCTCTGCATCACTGAGTTCACTTTCATTACCGCTCACAGACAAGAGTCTGTCATCATCTTCAGCCAAGCTAGTTTCACAGGTTGTCATGATGCAGCTATGTTCCATATATGTCTGCAGATCGGTGAACTTATTTGAGCACTTGCTACAGGTGACTTCTCGGACGGTTCCTGATGATTCCTCTGCATCCCCTTCCTCCTCTTCCTCGCCTTCCTCACCTTCCTCATTGCTTATTTCATTGTAACCAAGGGAATCCTCTGCTCCCATATCCATTGTCATCTCATCATCTTTGTTGTCCTGTAGATAGTTCTTCACCTCACTTTCACTTGTGTTTTCAGCAATGCAGTTCTCTGGGACTGCATCATTCTGTGGCTCTTCGGTAGATCTAGAATCTGCTTCATCATTGACTAGGTCTGGTCCAGGATCTGATGTGGGTGGTCCAGGATCTGATGTGGGTTGTCCAGGATCTGATATGGGTGGTCCATCTATACCAGAGGATGTATTCTCTGTGGATGGGGTTGATTCAACTTCAGCCATGATGATAGATGATTACTCATGGATGAAACCAAGGATATCATCAATGTCTGGAAGAATGAGCTCCATCACAAGGGTCCATCTGATGCAAAGACAGAGAGAGGGAAAAAAAGAGAAAAATCATAAGACACATATTCATTCAGATTTGATGTACGTTTGAAGAGGATCTGAAGTTGGTTGGTTGATTGGTGGTTGGTTATTAGATATCAAGAGAGAAATTATCAATATTTGCAACACTGATTTTTATACTCAACTGTATTATGACAATTTTAGTCTTCAAACATATGTCATGTTTTTCTTTACATAAAACCGAAACTCAATTCAATCACATTTAATAAATCTGAAATGTTTGAATTGTACAAAAATTGCACAGCATCTGAAACAGATGCTTCTTATAAAATGACGATTAAAAAGCTAACAAAATCATGTTGATATTCTTAATCAGCAAATAGCTTAAAATTCTTTCTTTTTTCCTGTCACAATCTAGCGCTATACATGTTGATATATCCGAGCTAGGACTATGTACAGTGAAGAAGAATCAAAGATAATAAATGGAGAAGTTGATATGTCACAGTGATTAACATTCTTTCTACCATGATGTTCATTCCCTCGCTCTCTCACACAATCTCTCTCTTTCCTTTTTACTCTTTCTTTCTCATGGAGGAAGGAGACTGTCATAAAACGCCCTGGTGGTGCTGAGCTATAAGCAAATTATGCACTTCACTCGATATGCCACATGTGGAATTCACGCTCATTAATGTAGCAGGCATTTGGAAAAGGCATTAAAATGCAAAGAGCAACTCAAGTGGTGAAGTTCAGTAGGTGCAAGATGATGATGGTGAAAATGCAATGGAATGAAAAACACAAAAAGAAAAAAAGAGGAAACAGATCAAGAGAAATGGTAAATGCCTTGCCACTTCAAGCAAGACTTGTAATTTAGTCATTCAGCAGCAAATGGCCTTGACAATTCATAGAACATAGAAGAAAAGCCAAGACACTCAACATCGCACGAGCGTTAATGGAGAATTTGCACTCTCGCCTATTTTCTGGCTGCTATTTGAAGAGGTAATTTGGTTGTATTTGATTAAAACAGAGAAGAGAACACAACCAGTTGCATGTGAAGAGAAGAGAGGGTGAGGGGAGCGTGTAGTTCACATGATTCCTCGTCGGGAGGTTCTGGAGAGGTAGGTGGGGGAGAGAGAGAGAGAGAGAGAGAGAGAGAGAGAGAGGGAGAGGGAGAACTGGAGAGAGAGAACTGGAGAGAAAGAGACAAGGGGAGGGGAAATAGAGATATGCAGGGGGAATCAGAAATATGAAGAGGGAGAGAGAAGTGGAGGGGAGGGAGAAGTGGAGGGGGAGCAGGAGATGGAGAAGAGGGAGAGAGAGCTAAGGAGAGGGCAAGCGGGAAGGATCCATCAAGGGAATGGTTTCGGTTACATCAAGAGGCTGATGGACTTAAGAGGGCAGGCATTGAATTAGGTCACTCTTACATTTCACAAAGTACAGTGGCACCCTTTATTTAAGAAATGATTAGGGCCTACCCTGCCTGCATGACGAAATCATTCCTAACATGCACTTTCTCTGGAGCATACCTGCCTGCCTACCCTTGTTCTGACTGTGGCCAGCATTTCCCCTTCATGTTATCCTACATTATGAGTCAAGCATAGAGCACGAAGCACAACCCCCTGAGACACATAATCTTGGAACATCCTACATTCTTATTATCAACACTGTCAATGCAACAAAATCACATGACAGTCAATTTTATCTGCAGTTTATTCACCTATCCCATCATTAATATTCATGTTTATTTATTTGTTGTAGTGCAGTGTTCGAAAGAAAAGAAGCCTCTTCGTCATTGTAAAATTATTTTATTGTGAATAGAATTGTATACAGTCTACCTGTAAAGTTTCTTTGAGGCACATACCATACTAAATAGTTGTGACCTAAAGACATTATCAAAGGCAGTTATTGGAAGATAGGATATACTTAAACCTAACCACACCTAACCTAAAACATAATTCAAAACATTTAACATGACAGCTAAGATAATCAAATATACCATTCATATCTGTAGTTTGACTTGCTACAAGATTGAAACCCCAGACTTGTTATTGAAAGAGAATACAATAATTTTGCAATTAATCTTGAATCCACTTCCTGAGTGTATGACTTAATGTCCGTGGTCTCAGACCTCTCCTAGCTTCACAATCTCTTGAGGATGTCTTGTAAGTCAAGACAGTCACAGATGCTAGCTAGCTCTCCTAGACTTACAAAGCTTTCTCATTTCCCTGCTCACAGAATCCCGACATTTACCTGCAACCCTCTCTTCATATCCACTTTCAATTAACCCTTTCTCTACCGCAAGGGATCTATATCAGTTCCACAAATAGTCTAAGCCACTATGTCATGTACTTTTCAAGACATATAAAGTTTGAAACAGATGAACTTTTCATTCATGAGACTAGCTTGGATGAATGACTCTCATTCACAAATCCAAATCAAGCATTATATCGCACAGAATCAAACTACAATCTTGGTAGACACGTTACCAGAGAGTGCTGATAGAGGGCAGTGTTTGACTGACCTACGACTCTAATTCAGTGGCACACTTCTGGTTTGAGAGCAGGAAACCGTAAGTTGTTATATTGTGGTTGAATAGGAAAGAAGAACTGGAGCACACCAAGGTCTACCTACACCTGTATAGTAGACAATCAGTCAAACTCTGCAGAATAAACTCTGCTAATGTTTCCCACTCTTCAGTGTGGTTAATTGTTCTGTCATTTAGTGTCAACGTGACTTAAGAGGCATTTATACTAATGTTTATGATCAACATAACTAATGTCTCGTCTGTAAGTGTAACAAGTGAAGAAGAATCTTACACAACATAAAACAATACCACTTTCATTTTTCTACCTTGGCTTATGGTATGTCCTTAATGATACAAAGAGGATAATAATCCCTCAGCACGCTGCTCACACAAATGCTATAAAAGCATAATGTTCATCAATTAATGACATTGAAGACGTGCAACACAGGATTTCTGATTGTGAATGTATGAAGGATAATTCAAGATCATTTCTGAGATTAAATAAAGATTTAATATTCTAATTCAGTATTCTAATTCTAATATTCAGTGAAAAAACCGCAAGACAACTACTCAAAGTTTTGGCCTTTGGAAACATGTTCATAAAAGAGAAAACTTGTCTGAAGAGAGTTAAAGAAAGGAGTAGATTTGTGTACACAAAATGCCTTTAAGCCAAAGTGCTAGGTTGTGAGTAGACCAGTCCACCAGGACAATGCTCAAGCATACCAAGTCATTAATAGTTTATTGCGATAACAAGAAGATAGAGCAGGATAGTCTGATGATCTTCATAGCATCACCAAGGAGGGGGAAGTGGGAATTATGGAACGGCCAGAGCCAAGAAGATAGCATCCCTGTCAGACAGAGTGAGAGTATTAATCATTCATTTTCCATAGGGAGTGAGTTTGATGGATGGAAGCGAAGGAGGTATACGTCTTCCAGGGCTTCTGAAAATTGCAAGGGTTTGTTCATGTATATTAAATATGCTTTTAATTGGGGAGCGGAGCTGTGAGAACTAGACTCGCTCTCATTAGTGCACCTATGTGATTTGCCTTTTGAAGGTAGTCATCTCGGAGTCAAGGGAATTCAGAGGTGTGATAGTAATGGAGAATGCAGAGGGTCTTCAGGAGAATTCAAGGATTATACTTCTTCTACAGAGAGAGAGAGATAGGAAACCATTACTTAGTCTTCCATTTCAACAACGATACTTTAAGTCTTCTTGACATTTGAAAGCAAGATTTGATGCACTTGAAAAATAGAAGAAACTTACATACAATCAGAATAACTTTCTGAAAAGGAAAGGAGAAAATAAAAGCATTATTTCTTCAAGAGCTAATTCAGGTTTTGTTCATAATGACACAAAAGAAACTATAGAATTAAATCCTCAGATTAGTCTACAGTGTTCAAAAGTAAAGCACCTACATTGTAGTATCAGGAAAATCAAACAAAAAGATATACATGTCCAAGAAATATCACTGATATATGTAGATAATTGTAGCCACTTTTTGTCTACATGCATTTGCAAGACTACGAAAAGGAAGGAGAACAAAGGGGGGGGGGTAGATTTTTTTTTTTTAAAGTATATATATAAAATGGTTATCACTTTAGCCAGAAAATTACCTTAGTATCTTTTCAAGAATATTGTATTCATGCAAAACCTGACCACTTTTATTTGAACTAGAAAAAAGTTTAATTGCACCTTGCACTAGATTCTTTATTACCTCATAATTTTACAAACATATTCAGGAAGTGAGAAAGAGATTATATATAAGAGAGAAACTGACACTTAATGATCTGTTACAAACCTTGTCTCTCAACAAAAACAAATCTAAAACAAAAAACGAGACAGACGAGTAAACCGGAGACAGGGACAAAAAAGGGATTTGAACATTACCACATGTTCAGTAATATAGGATATGGAGCTGGGCAAAATAATGAGTATTAAAGGAAATAAGAATAAAGAAAAAAAGAGAGAGATGGAAAGAGAAGGAAAGAATAGATTGCTTGGATTGATTAATTTTGACCCAACACTGAAGTTCTCAAGTTTCCTGGATCCTAGGTTGTGGGTACTTTCGACAGGAAGACTGAGCTATCCCACGAGACACTCCCCTGTGTTTGTTCGCTTTCTTTCCTCTCCTTTTTATCATTTCTCAGACGCACAAAAATATGAGAAGATGATGGTATGGTGTGCTGGTTGGAGTAAGAGAATACTGCTTTGCACCCGTTTTTAATTACAGCATGGGAACTGAATAAAGGTATGTGAACTCGCAAGGGGACCAAATGCTATTTATTTACATTTTCTCATCTATCTCTCACATCTCTCTACATGTTTTCTCTTTCACTTCCTCTCTCCCTTTCTCTCTCTTTCTCTCCCTCTCTCTCTCCCAGCCCCTAAATCACCAGGCTCTCTTGCTTATCATTGCAAGCCATTGTATAAAACAACGAAGCCTTACATTCTTGGACTTGACCTATATGACCTGAAAATGAGTCAGTCAGGCTGGAATATTCATCAAGTCTGTGCACCGATTTTCCGCACTCTGGATCCCAAGCCTATCGCCAGTCCACTAGCTTGGCTACTAATGGATGTAATTCATGTCTCCTCTCTAGTCCCTTTCTCTCTCTCTCTCTCTCTCTCTCTCTCCCTCTGCTGTGTTAATCTGTTCCTTTCTTTGCTCATCATTCTCCCTATCACATCACAAAACTTTGTTGAGTGGTAGACAAGGAGGCGCAAACATACTCCATGTGTATGTTCCTTAACAAATTTCAAGGATTCTCTGAGAAATTCAACACATTATTATTAGTCTTCAATAATACCCTGTAGATCCAAACACCCTCTCCCCCCCCCCCCCCCCTCCCCCATTCAATTTAAATAAAATCTTGAAATCCTAAACAATTTTTATTCCAGAAGTTCTGCAGCCCTGATCATGACTCTCTTCCTCTCACTCTCCCTCCCTCTCTCTCTTCCTCTCTCTCTCTCTCTCTTCCTCTCTCTCTCAGATCTCTGTCTAGCTACCGGTGTACTTTATATTTGTCGCAATCAATAGTTCCGCGGCTTGTTTTGCTGACGTGAGAATATTTGGGGATGAGTTAGATGCTGAGGTATGTGGATGAGAGAAAGAGCGGGGAGATGGGACTAGGGGGATGATGTGACGTTAATTAGCTGCAGCACCAGTGATGAGTGATAGAGGGAGGGGTGAGCTGGAAATACTATGGAATAAGTTAACTCTCAACAGCTGGGAAAGATGGAGGAAGCTAGGAGAGAGGGAAGGAAAGTTAGCAACACCTTGCTCATATTTCCTAGTTATGTTCAGACATGGTTTACTAATGAATCTGATTCTTCTTTATTTTCATCACAAAAACAAAACACAGCATCAAGATAATAATCCTAAACCATATATGTTCCCAGTCAATCACCAATGAATCAAGAAAAGAAATTAAAAATAACAAAAAAATCATAAACCCTATTGGAGTATTAAATAATACATAATTCCACTGACCTGGTCTTCACATAAAAACATGCTATTTCAAGTATAATCCTGGCAGTAAATATTCAGAAATGATCAACAGATTATCACACAATACTTGAACAATGTCATGAAATCTAAATCTTTCGTTTTAATCGACAGAACCAAGTTACTTGATATACTTTTCTGATACCACAAGTAAAACTCATGTGAACTAGTCTTGTATTGTGTTTATACAATCATGTCTGTATCAATAACTTATTTAGTTTAAAATCACTTCCAGAAAGCAACAGCACAAGATGAAGATAAAGCTTGGAAGGAATCTTACCACCAGCCAGTCATATTCTTTCTCCAAACTCATATATTGTATTACTCAAACTCATATCCTTAGTGAGATAATCTCTCTCTCTCTCTCTCTGTGCTGAAGTAGAATCCATGCCATTATGACTCATGATGTCAAAGGTGTTATAAAACTCATACTACATTATCAAGAGTCCACCTAAATCTCTGTAGAGATTGATGAAACCATTAACTGATGGAACCTTCCATCTCTTATCCCCATGAATCTTTTAAGATGGGATCAGAACCATCTTGAAGAAGAAAGACTATCACACTGACCTTTTATTGTGAGTGTAGACGACATATTCCAATGTAATTCCGTGATTGGTTTGGTATATACTACACACACCTCGGCCTATACAGAAGAGTTCCACATCTGCTCTATACATTATTAACACACATAGCACTGCCATACACCCAATCATAATAATTCCCCGATATAATTAATAAATCAACCCCCGCATGAACCTCTCCTATTCATACGTCTTAATCTTATTAAACTCGGCACACACAAGCAAAATAGAAAAAAGGGCGCTTTCTCTCCTTTCTTTTATAGTCCCTCTTTATGCATAACACAGTAGGATAGTTTTCATTCTCTCCCCGTTTCTCTTCTCGTCCCTTTATCTTGTATTATGATTTAAGCAGTTGTCGGGTCGTGATTTGGCGAGCCAACACCTTTTATGCCGTGCATACTTGGTTTTTCCATCTGAGCGATCACGCACAATGTCTGATACAACCTGCTCATTTCAATTCCCATTTCACCACCGCCCGCTCTGACCTTTGTTCTACGGTTTTCGGGCAAAGCAAATTAACCCCTCCCTTGCCACAAGGTGGCGACCCATCAGCTAACCTTGTTCTTTTTCATCTTATTGAAGCTGAAAGAGTTAAGGACTGAGGAGTATATATCCCGCTGAGTAGGTTTGCTACCTATCCTCTAGTCATACTAGTCTCATTCATGTCATGTAATATGATCAATATTAGAATGAACCATGGCTAGCTGGGCATGCACAGCAAGAAGTCAAACCATTCAAACTTTCTCACTTTATATTCCGTCCATCTATATTTCTCCCTTTTTCTTTTGATACAATCTTCCCCTTTGAAGACACCATTTCTTCTCACATACATTTCTCTTCATACTAGGCAAGTTTGTCAACCGTTATTAATGCAATATCGTATTCTCATCTTTCTCGTTGCTTTCACACTTTTAATTACTTCTACCGCTATCCTACTCTCTCACACTCACAGGAATCTAAGACTTAAAATAGCGCTATAAACTATAATCAAGAATGGAACATTTAGAGTGTCCTTAATGAGACATGTATTCTGGCATGCAGAATGGTAAAACTAACAAAGACATACCATCACATTGTCTGAATTTGGTCCTGGTAATACACAACTCTCTTTTTAATGTCAAAATCTGGCTTTCCTGTATTTAAAATTTGAAAGAAAGAGTCGATTGTTAAGCTTTAGCTCAATGATTAATGTCTGCCACTGTAATTGGTGCAATCATTCTCTAACAACTTATTCTCTATTGACCTTGCCTATCTGATTGGTGAGACGGCTGGAGAGAAAGAGAGAGAGAGAGAGAGAGAGAGAGAGAGAGAGAGAGAGAGAGAGAGAGAGCAAGAGACAGATAGATAATAACAAAGACAAAAACAGACAGAGAAAAAGAAATAGTGAGAAAAGAGAGAGAGACAGGGAAAATGAGAGAGAGAGAATGAGATAGAATGAGGGTGATGGAATGAGGGATTATCTCTAGCCTCTTTGTAAGAGCCCACATTCCGACAATCGTTCAGTTTTGAGTTTCAGTTCTTTTGATTTCATTCTCTGAAATAATCACTGGTAATTACAAGCTTTAATGCATGAATTTTGGACACAACATCTCACTGCTATGTGTAATGATGTCACAATGCAATGTGACTGAATATGTGGACAAATGCCTTTCAGGACATTTCCCCCAACATGTATCTACAAAGGTGGTTTTGAAATCTGTTGTATTGTACATAAAGTGGTTATACATTTTACATGAAGTTACAAATATACCTGTCTCATAGAAGTTACTTTTTTATCTTGTGAAATTACAGAAGGTGAACAAATATCTCCCCCTTTTGAATGAAAACATATCTTGAGCATCACTTCCTAGTCTTTCTATTCACAAGTAAATTGAAGTGTGTCATCACAATCAAGGTTCAAAGTCTGACAAACTCACATCATATCTTTCTAAGCTTCCTCCCTCAAAGGAAACACTTTTCCATCCAAATTCTGTGTTTGCTCCAATATTTGCATACTATAATTAAGTGCTGGATAGAGTTGCTGATGATGAATTGTTTGCTGTTCAGTCTTCTAGGATTGATTTAAACAAGCTTCAAGCCCAAAGTTCTATCCAAACGTGTATCATACTCAAAACAATCATGTTCTCAACAGTTTGTTTTCTATTCACAATGACAATCATAACTAATGTAACACAAAGAAAGCTTTTCGCAGCTAGAATACCTGATTTCAGGACAAGATTTATCTTACAAAAGGACCACCTTGCACTAAGCAAGCATCATCCTACTTCACTTGTCATGAATGTTTTAGCGACTTAATCTCAATAGCAAGCAATCACATTGGATAGCAATCATTGTCTGATCAGACGAGAGTTATTCCATGAAGAATATTCTCTAATCTCTTGTATGATGAAGGGCATTGACATTGAGTGTAACTAAGCGTTCCAGCATACCTGGACCTATAATGGAAAGAAAATGAAGTGTTGTACGTCTTCAATTTGATTCCTAGCTGTATTGGACAGGATAGGCAGGCCATGAATGGCCCTCATCAGGGCGTCGTAATAAGCAGCAGCACCATCATACCCAGCATCATACGCAGGCAGCATGGCAATCGCTTGGCTTAATGATGAAACAAATGGTTTAATTCAGAGGGACAGGCACTGGCAAAGCTATCCCACACGTTTTGATGCCTCATAATATTTGGGTAATTACCAGGAGACTATGAATCTGTATTCGGATGGATGGAGCTATTTTATCTTTCATTGGTATTCCTGTCAATTCAATAATCCTTGATTGCAAGGTGGTAGATGACCTTGGTCTTGAGGTTAAACCCCATCTCTACGGATATGAACAATTACTGACTAGATTTATTTTGCTTCCTTCTTCTACAATAATTGTACAGGTCACATTGTGTAGTGGTCACTTGAAATGTAATAAATTCATTCTTAGAAAAAGAAGAAGGCATCAAGATTTATTATTTTCTATTTTGATTTCTCTTTCAAGATCTGAAGATGTTTTAAGAGACAATTCACACCTTACTCTCATCTTGAGAAGTGATGCAAGAAGCAGTCATGTGATCGTGCATGTGACCGGTCGAGCCAAGAACCAAGCATGAAAACTGAATTAAGAACACAATCTAAGTAATAATTGGCTTTGGTAATAAGAGTTCTGTCATGGGAAATTGCGCAGAACTCCAAATGCCAACTTTAAGAATAATTGAAAATGACTCATAATTCAGCTCTGGTTATTAACTGTAATCTCACTGATTGCCCATTGCTTTTATTCCACTAACTGAGTAGAAAAAGAGATAGATTCATTTTTGCATTCACTATCATATCTTTGCTTAATCACATTTCTGAATTGATGGATAATGAAAGTACATAAGCACCATAAAATTAGCCTTTATTTAAGCGCGCTTCTTCATGATACTATACGACAGAAGTTGATTATAACCCACGCTTCTTCAGACAAGGGTTTTGTGTTGAAGAAGGAAATGACGATACTAATCAGTGGCCAGGGCACTGTGCGTTGGCCAATTAAAGCAATACCAATATGAATAGAAATCTGTCTTAATTTCCAGCCAAGATTGCCTTTCATATCCTCTGCTTCCCCCCTCCTCTCCTGCAACAAAAGAAGTCTCGTAGGATACCAGAAGAAAAGAGGAGTAGCTAGCTAGCGACCACTTTGGTGGTGGTGGTGGTCGACGGTGGGGGTTAGCGCTAATTGCGCTGTACCTTGAGTAGCAGACTCCTGCATAATTACTCCATTACCGAGACCACGGCCTCCTTCTTCTTCTTCCTACTACTGCTGGCTGCTCAAGTCAAGATTGTATGCTCTGGACTAATGGATTTCTATTCAGACCATTCAAACGGCCGGCTGTCCCAGCCAACTCATTTTCATTAATGAGTTTTCTGACACAAGAAAAGAGGGGTAACAAAAGGAGCAGAGGTAACAAGATACCAACAACATGAGCAGAACAAAGACAGACACTCTTCATCCCCATCGCCGTTCAATCCTTGCAATCTTTCTTTTTTACCTTTCTCTGCCACAATAATACAAACTCAAATACAGATAATTACCATTTCTTTAGAATTAGCTTTTCTTCCAGGCTCCATTCTCATTTTATCTGACACGCTCGCTCTCTCCCTCTCCTCTTCTCTTCTCTTCGTTTCTTACTCAGTTCCTCTCTCCTGTGCTGCATGTCTTCATATGACTCCTATTGTTAAACTCCATCCAAATTAAGAGGGAAAAAAACCAGCTGGGGCTTGGCCTTTTTCAAAAAGAAAGAATATGAATGAAGTCCAGACACGCAGCTTACCTTGCCTCAATACTACTATTTACTACAAAGCTTGTTACTACAAATCCAAATAGCACAAGATCATCATGTAAATGAAGACCAATTAAAGGGCAAAGATAGCTGTGATGCTTGAGGGGAAATATAACACTATTTCACATGATTTCAAGGTCTGTTTTACTCCTCTATTTCTTCTTATGTCCTTAGCATAGCAGCTCCTACTATCATTCGTTAGCATGGATAGTAGAGGGTGATTAGTCTGTTTCTTGTATCCTTCTTCAAATCAATGTTTAATATGAAACAATGACAAGGCAGTCTAATCAAGCCATGCTTCAATCACCTGAGTCTCATCCTGAGTTTCCTTGTTAACCAACTAATCAAGGATATCATCAAGGACAGAGTGGCTAGCTAAGCAGGCAAGCTGAGCCATTCTCTCTTGCCTACAGCTAGTACACTCAATTCTTAAATAAATCTTTTTATTTCACAATGTTGGAGTGCTTTCTCTCCTCTCTTTTATTTTCCCTCATTATTTTAATGCAAGAAAATTCTAACCCCCCCCCCCCCCCCTCCTCTTGCTCTCTCTCTCTCTCTCTCTCTCTGCTTAATTATATAAAACAACTCTTGAAATATATAAACCGGATATATATATAGTGAAAATATATACTGTGGGAAATTGTTTCAGTAACCAGTGGTCAAAGAAATTGACCAATTTGTAAAATAATTAAGTAAGCTTCTTCAAAATAAAGAATAAACACATTCTAACACTAAACATGCATATATATAGAAATGACATCTACAGAAAATTTGATCAGCCACATATATATAGTAGAATCACAGTTTCTCTCAATGACGCTCACCCATCTCAATCACTCTTTGTAAAGCTTCTTCACATCCAAAGTGGAAGAGTCTCTCACACAAAAAAGTAAACACACAAGATGGTGAAAAGATGATAGGTAGTATAGATAGCCTGGTCTGGACACCACTCAAAAGAAAGGCTCACAAGAAATGTTTACATACCAAGACGAGAAAGAGAGAGAGAGAGAGCTGCACAACGGTCCTCTGGTCAGCTAGCATGCATCCAATGAATCGAGCAAGATGTGAGTAAACACTGAAATACCCTCTACGCATGCAAGAAATTAATTATTTCTAATTATGAAATCAAGTGTAGGAGAGGGAGAGCTAGAGGAAGCACTGCATGGATAGAAATGCAACGAAACCCACTGAGTCAACCGTTGTAAGAAAGTGAAGTCCCACAGGCAAATTGCAAAGCTTTTTTAATTATGTGATCTGCAGTTTTATACTGTTCTGCCACTAATTGCAGAGAGTGAAGGTGAGAGAAGGAGAGTGGGGGAGAGAGAATGAGAGCATATGTGTTTGTGCATATGGTGGTGAATATATGTGAATTTTGAAGTGTCGTGTGTAGAAAAGTAATTAAAATTTGCCTGTACACCGTTTGAAAAGTAATTGATTTAGGGCATGTGGCGTGGTTGGCAAGTAGATATATTTATCCAACTCTAATCAATCATTGTGAATGCTGAGTGCACAAAAACAGAAATGTATGTTAATTAAATATTCAAGGGGAAAGTAAAGGTAGGCATTGATTAGGGGTTTAGGTAAGCCAATAATAATATCCAGCAAAGCCATGAACAAAGGCACCTCAGCTCAGAATACATCAGCCTAGCTGTGTTTATACCATCCACACAGTGCAGAATAGGCTCTACTTCCGGACAGGCAGACATCATTAAGTTGGTTTTTAATTACTCATGCAGCTCATCAACGATGTACAACTCAGTACCCTAGTCACAAAGTGTGTAATAATTATGTGTGAAATCATATGTACTATGAACAATACTAAAATGAATCGAACGTACACATATTATTAAGAATAGGTGGAGTTTACATACATCTATGATGAATCATATTATTGACACTCTGCATCAATAATCCATATTTGTCTCGAAATCATTTTTGTTAACAGAAATAGGGCAATGCAAATCATAAGGGAACAATAACAAAAAATAGATTTTTATTTAAATGCCATGGACATTTTGTTAATTCCAAAGTAGTATAATTTGGTCCATCGCTCCATTTCAAGATGAAACTCCCTATATTCATTCACATAATGTTGTACAATACAAGATATTGTAGGCCTACTAGAACTAGTATTAATATAAAAAAAAGAGAGAGGGACAAGGAAGAGATGTTAAGAATGAATTGCACCAATCCATTGAAGAAGAACAAATTACAGCATTCAGTCAGTAAAATAAGAGAAGGGGTTACAAACATTGAACCAGTTTGTAATAAGACAACGTCATAACGGACTGGTCACACAATGGTCTGTAAATAAAGACTATCAACCAACTGGACAAAGAAGGTCTGTAAAGAATGACCTCATTAAAACCCATATCTTTGACCTACTTTCTTACAACTATATATCAGTATCAGACTGCCAGTAGAATTTCATTTTGCTGGAGAACTAAACAACACCAAATAAAATGAAATAAAATTGTATGAAGAAGGGTTGATTTCCGATCTAGACAACTTAGTTACTTTAGTCTATTTAGTGTGAATGTTTCATGCACTTACTGCCATCCATTAAAGCAATAAGGCTTTAATAGGTTAAGTTTATAATCTTGAATTTTGTGATTAAAACCTCCACCAAACTCTACTGATATAATAATTTGAACCTCAATCTAGGGCAAAAATTACTACGCTACACCCACATTATGAAATCCAACTTGAACTTCGATTTTAATAAATATCTTATTTCACTGGATGTTCATACCTTTCTGCTGGGAACAACACATCTAAGATGGAACATTAAAGATTCTGATTTTAATTGCAGCCTAACCAACCTCAAAAGGCCCATCTCCATCAGACCGAAGTTGCAAAATAAGCCGCTATTTTAATTAGCCTGATCTCAAATTAGCCAGCTATTTTGCGTCTTCTTCAGCCTGCAGTTGCAATTAGCAAGCTATTTGGTTGAAAAAGTATCCAGAAAAATCTTGGTCTTGTTTTCAAAATAGCAGGCTAATTTGAGCTAGTTTGTGATGAGCTTATCAGTCTGGTGAAGTCGCAATTTTGTCTGATGATGACAGGCCTAAAAAAGAAGCTAAAATTAAGAGCCATTTTCACCAGGCTTCTTCAAAGTTTTCTCCTTCTTCTGGACATCACCCAGGTGGATGATACACCATACCTTCAACAACGCCGTTAAAGAAACACACTATCAGAATTCTGCATGGTAGAGAGTGTCTCGATCTAGCACTTGTTCACATACACTCTTGGTTGCGTACTAAGGTGTATTACATGGGCGACTGCCCCAATTAATGGCCGTACATCTTGTAATTACATTAACAGCAACCATTAACTCACTACCAAGGACAAGGGAATGCAGATGAGAAGATTGAAGAAACCTGCCAGGATAAGACTTGATGGAACTCTCTAATCTACCTGCACGTTTATTCCACTATGTACGACCTCATGCTGTCTTACAAAATAGTCAGAACTCTTTCTTATCTCAAAAACGTTTTTCATATTTATTTCAGTGAGCAAGACACATTCTCTAAAACTGTCATGTTCTTTGATTTTATTCACAGAATGTTTTCTTATCTTATACTAGATGTGAGTTTCAGAAATAATTATTGGGTATAAACAAATATTATACGGTAAACAAATATTATACGGTAAGCAAAAATAGGGCTCTGAATCCAATAACAATGTAGTGAAGTAATATTCACACAGAAACAAGAATTTAATCAAGTAGTAAGATGCCACATCCAGTAACATTTTGAATTTCTTGATGTAATTAAAATTCAAAGTGGTTGTTTATAGAAGGTTAGGCCGTGAAGGCGAGCTGTCACTGATCTAACATTGTGCCCTGAATTGAAGCACTAATAATTCAGCTTTGTTAGCTACTTCCTTCAGCAAACTTCTTGCCTCATTTTTATTTGTGCTCCACCATAGAGACCGGGATGACCTCATCGGGACAAGAGAAAACCATTATAGCCTGGGCATGCAAAGAGACAGGTAGCAGCATACCGCATAAAAAGCAAATAAAAGACATCTGACATGCTAGTCACATACAGGAACTTGAGTAGGTGGGACTAACGCTATGCAAATACTGTCAAATTGACCATGGCACAAACACGTTGCTGAGCGTCAATCCAGTCACTTATACTGCTTCCATCGTTTAGCCTGTCAACATGCGCTGCACACTAATGGAAAACGATTCCAGAAACAAGAGGGTTGAGAAAACCAAGTAAATTAGGATTCTAACTCGATGGGCACAAGCCGGCTAGCAGCCACCTGAGTGATTTGAATAAATTTGCATTAGTTTCATCCAGTTTCCCTCTAAATCCATTTCTTCTAGCAAGTATGGCTTCATAATTTGACTGCCAGAGCACATCTGGGCATATATCCTAAAGACTATCGTATATCATCAGATATATCATAATAAAGAAAGATCTATGTCAATTGAAGCTTTCTCAGTCTACCAAATGAAGAAAGATAATAACCCTATAATCCAAAGTTGAACTTGTACCCTTTCCCTCCTAAGACCTAGATTCCAAAGCATGAAACATGACAAAGCAGACATTATCCATCATTATCTCCCTATAATTGACCCCTTTCCAGACAATCTAAATTTAAAATTAAACCAACCATAGGGAGAAAAGTGGAGACTTTCCTCTATTATATGTATCAACAGTTTTCTTTTCAAATGTCAAAACCCCTGCCCTCTGTGTCCTCACCGAAATGAGCAGAGATCCTCTTTCTTGTAAAAACTGTGTGTTCATGTCATGCTTCAATGTCGTTTCTAATCTCATTTTCTATGACTTGATCACACTCACAGTGTAGAAATACTTGTGGAGATGTTCAAATTTGAAAATATACCCCTAAATAGAGACAAACATCTGACATTTTTTGTCAATTTTAATAACTTTTTAGTCAATTTTAATGACTTTTTGGTCTATATTATTTACAATTAAATCTATATTTTTGATGCTGATGTGATCTCCATATTCTTTATTACAAGAATCCAGGTTATCAAGGAAACACATCTTATCATGCTGATTCTGATGTCTTGTGTGAACTTGATCAAGATGAGCATCTTTGTGTCTCTCATGACAAAGCCTCCAAGGCTAGGCCTGTCTGCCAAGACACAACCAAAAGACATGGACAATACACTGCAGGAAATAGCATCAGGTTTGAACTCCCTAGGTGGGTCCTAGCCTCATCATCATCATCAGCAGCACATCATCATCGTCATCCTCCTCATCATCAGTGTCATTATGATGGAAGTTTGTCTGTCTATCTGTCTATGTTAGCTATCTATCCAGCCAAGATGGAATCATGTTACCCCTTCTATCCCGTCACAGGCCCCCTTCTCACTTCCCTTCCCCCTGCAATGAGAATCAACCCCTGTTTCCTGACCTCAAGGTTCCCCCATCAACCGTCCCTTGATCTTCTTCTCTTCGAAACAACTCAACTCTCAAAACACAAAGCTAATCATAAGGAATTGTCTTTGGTTTAAACAAACATCGCATCATCCCAGACCCGTGAATTTCCGCCCCGGTGAAATTTGCTGATTCTCATTTCATCACAAACTTTTTGCCGACGTCATTTGTCCTCCTGTATCATCTGGAAATATGTCATCTCATAAAGGTAAAGAATAGAGTGGCCCGGCCAGCCTAAAGAGGATTCACTTCAAAGTTAGTCAATGTCTGTGATCTATTGATCAAGTTTGTTGTGGAATGAAGAGGAATGAGTGTACCATTTGGGCAGGAAAGAAGGCAACAAATCAAATAATGAAATCAAAAACTGATCTTAATGAAAAGAAATGTGAAGCAGGTGTGGACTTAATCCCCTTCCTCTTGTCTGTCAGGGCTACTTTACAATTATCCTCTAACGAGAGAGAGAGAGAGAGAGACAGTCCCACAGTCTGGTCTCGTGCTGACCATAGAGGGAGTGAATAAATATCACCTTTCTTGTCTTTTTCTATAACCTTTCTAAAAATCTTTCTGGGACACTGTTATCATGTCTTGAAACAATTTGCATTATCATACTCTTTATCCGTTACAGTAGGACAATGCAAACATGGTCTCACTGACAAGTTAGCATTCCTCTTAGCGATCAAAATCGTACTGATAAAAATGTTGTCCTTAAAATTAAGATAGACAAATAACTATTTTTGAACTGACATTTTTTCATACAATATATAAAAGGAAATTTTCCAGTCTATCTATAAGGGATCATTTGTTAGAATATTGATAAATATGAGAAAAGTTGATTTCCCTCTGATGAATTTATAAAGTATTATCAAGCAACATAGGGTTTGATTTACGAATGGTAAATTCCGTTCTCTCTTATCTTTTATCTTGAATGCCACGATATAAACCTGTAAACATCATGATATTGTCATACAATGGACTGATATATCTTAATAGATCAAATTGGTTTGAATGCAGTATTAACTGACATCATAGACAGACCAATGTGAAAGAAAAGAGGAGAGCGAGAGGTAAATGATGAAAAGATACGCATGACTAGAAAAAAGAGAAATTCTTTGACAAGCTGGTTGGTCTGGTCTGAAAGCCAGCATGTGTTCAGTCTGTGAAGTAAGATAGAGGGTGACAAGTGAATAATCTTATTACTACAAGAGACCATGACATGCACGATGGATGGAAGCAAAATTCCACTTTACTTGTGAATAATCAAGAAAATTCACTTAGCATAATCATGAAATCATACGCATTTTTGCACCCAATGTCTTTTCCTTCTCCATGTTTGGTCATCTTTTATTTCCCTTGCTTCTTCTCCATCATCCTGAGTGTTCTACTGATGAGATTTGAAACGAGGAGGAAGAGAGAGAGAGAGAGAGAAAGAGAGAGAGAGTGGAGGCTAGTTCTCAACCTGAGCAATTATTCAATTAACAGAGGAGGGGCTGAGCGTATAAGATGAATACGAGTCGCAGCGATTCGTTACTTGCTTGATTAAATCGCCTATGGGTATGCACCACACTCATCTTCATTTCCTAGCACCGTTCCCCCTGGGCTGCAGCTCTAATTATAATGCATAACATACTTCATGTTGTTCCTCCAGACTTAAGTTTCAAAGAAGAAATTCAACTTCGTTAGTCGATAATTGAAAAACTCTACTTGAGAGGGTTGTCCTCCTCCTATCCCATGCTTATTATCATCCTCCATATAATGTTATATATTTCGATGATGAGATAATGATTTTCATAATAACTTAGCTTTTATCTCCCAAAGTATAAGTATTGTGTTCATTTAATGCATGATGTAGTTTTAATGAAGACGAATAATGACAGGCTTAATGTTATATTTCTTTACTAGAACTTGACCTTACACTAAAGTCCCATTACCACTCATTACAATGCCTAGCACAAACAACTGGCTTGACAAATGACGAATGACATAAAGGAATAATCTTCTATTAGTAAGAACAGCACTGCCCCAGTAAATCACCCAGGCGCAGATTAGCATTTCTGATGTATTTAATAATGCATGTTTTCAATAAATGTGCATCTTCATTACACTGCGGTCGAACCGCTTTAATGTGTTCCGTACGTTGAACTCCAGCAAAAGTAGTTCAGGCTTCTTCATAATTCAGATATTTTCCTGATTCTGAGCTTTCTTGGGCTTAAAGAAAATGTTTTTCATATGATTATACAACATATTAATGGATAACAATGTCATGTAAGTGACTTCTCCAGTCAAATCTTACCTGCAATCCCAGGACAAAATAATCTTAGAGATATATAACTATGGGTAGGGCCTATTCATTTATTGGCTTCATAATTTGATAGTTGTGGTGTAGAAGAAAAGAAAGTTGAGGTAGATGAGACAGAGAGGAGGATATGAACCCTGTAACTAGGTGCCATCTAGAAGTCACATGAGGACACTGTATCTCCAATGGCCATTACTTTAGCCTGATCAATAATTCAACAATTTCATTACCTGTCTTATCCCCATGCCCATCTTCCTTCCTTCCTTCTAAACCTCTTGATTAGGCAACGCAAACAAATCCTTCAAATTACCTCATCACAAACTAACGACAAGACGCCCCAAACCCTCAGGGATTTCAAAACAATCATGGCTTCAAATATCACCTAGGAAAAAGATATTGCAGAAATTACAATTACAAGCGTTGGTAGATTGGTGCATTGCAACTAATTCTAATTAGATAACACCTTCTGATTGAGAAAGAGAGAGGGAGGGTGAAGCCTTGACGCAATGCTAATTCTACATTGTTCATTTGAGATTCATCCATAGTGTATAGTCAGGGGATTATAAATAGCAATCACAAATTAAATGTCAACACATCCAGGCCCCGTGAAATATTAAGAATAATAATGGAAAAAACAGAGCTTGTGTATTTCCAAGTAATTCTGATATGAGAGGGGTAGGATGAGGTTCACTATACACAAGGCTTACTACCTATTATCAATAACCACTCATAACAAACTACTGGCTAAATTCTTATGATTTGGAATGATGTTACTGGCAGAAAAATATGTTGCTTTATACAAGTCGAACACATTGTATAGTAAAAATTGAAATGTATGAACTTTTAATTTTTCTTTTGTTCAAGGTCAGATGGTATACAAAAATATTTAAAATAAACGGCTTTCAAAACTTTCACTTTCTCTTATGTTAAACATTTCCTAACATCCCCCAAAATGAAACTAAAACATTTATAAATAATAAGGTATTGACAGTAATGATTTTCGATTCAAAAGTTTGATTTCCTTATGAAATGTTGCAAATAGACTACAAGTACTAACAAAGCATTTGTATGATGGGATTGAATAATGAATATAGAATGCTTTGCTTGATTTGTCCTGCTACCCTACCTGTGTTGTCACCTGAATTCATGTTTTCACACCCCTGCTCTGTCTAGGTAAATCTCACATGACACTGGTCAATACCTCCTGACCCCACCCTTATTTTCATGTCATTCCCCCCCCCCCCCCCTCCCCACCTCTCCTTACAACAACATGAGTGCATGCAGCGATTAATTTCACGCTTGTCACTTGCGCATCGTCCTAACACCACTTTAGTTGATTAACTGCTTCATATAAACACAGCGTCATCATCTGCATAATTAACTTACGAATTTGAACTAGGCGACGGGTGCTTCATCAGACGCTTGAATTAGAAAGGGAATTATTTCTCTGCATAGATTTGCATTCCTTGCTCAGCTGTGTATGAATGCATGCATGCCAATGTGTGTGCAGTTCACAATATTAATGACCGATTCTCCATTTGTAAACCGAAATTCATTTTTATGACAGCAAATTTGTTTCCTGCATTCTAACCATGCTATTAATGCCCTATGTAATATATATTTTAGATATTTTAGGCATGTCAAAAATAACATGTATAATTTTTACGAAGTGAATATGGTAGTTCAAACAAATTTAGGTAATTGAAGGCAGACTTATTCGAATAATAGAGATTGAGGATATTCTGAATGCTTTATAAACCCTAAATTTCTCACTTTGAGAGCAACATTTCACACCTGAAAAGATTCTCTTTCAATTTAATAATTGACTTAAAAACACAAATCCTATCATGCCTTTTTTCTGTAGCTGAATATCTTCTATACTTGCTGAACTTAATAAGAAGTGAACCTAGTATGAGTATATGTATCTAAGTTAAGTGAAACGATCCTCTATATCTTTCATGTGATATCAATTTTCTTGAAATGAGCAGAATGAGAGCATCTTTTGCCAGACATGAAGATCCAACAAGATTAGATATTGTCCCAAGTCACCCTCTTCCTCATGCTAGGTAGGAGGGGAAGAAACATTATCAATATGGCACATTACATGGAGCACACTAATCATATTAGACACTTTAATTCTTCCATCTTAACATACAATGTGCGTTCCATTCAGCCCTGCTCAAGGAATATAAACCAGGGGGGAAATAATTGTCTTGGAGATTAGCAGCTGCCACTGTCTGCTAACGAGTTCCGTCTAATTAACGCTGATGATGGCTCGAATGTTGCCCTAATGTTTATTGCATTTGGTGAGAAGAAAGGGAGAGAGGTAATTGACGAACATAATGAGGCACAAATGTTTCAATGATTGCGATGCATGCTGAATGTAATTGGAATTTTAATAATGAATGCTTCATTATTTAGGGAACTACATTAGCAGGGAACCTTCTTCTATGTGTACAACAAAGAATTAGAATTAGATTATATTCCTAGTGATTAGACCCTAATGACTTCTGTCATTAAAACTAGTTCAACCTGTATCTTTCATTCAAATCAAAGTCTCTTCCTAAACAGGATCACATAAACCAATTAAAATGCTCCATTTCCTTCCTACTTGTTTCATGTGCCATTTTTTAGCTTGATAATTCTGTAGTGCATTCAGTACTAGTATATATATACATGTACATGTATACGAGTATTGAAGAAATACTCAAAAATTTCATTTTTCAAATCTTTCTGTTCCTTGTTTTGATCAAAGACATCCAGGTGAAAAGATCCTCCTTAAATTCCATTACTAAAATAAGCAGAATTTGAACAAAGAGACACAGGATTATTGGTAGTCCTACATCTAAAATCTCACTGGCTAACTTACATCCAACATCAATACTAAGATCATGGGAGGAGAGAGATTCTTGTCTGGTTTCTATCATGCACATAAAAAGGATTTATTCCACAACGTGACTGAGATGCATTCGACCCATGAATTTTCCCTCTGAATTATGAATAAAGGAGTGCGCAGAGATCAATAAATTAATCTGAGCGGGTCCTAAGTTCATGTTGCAAGTAGCACACATTTTGCGGCAGGGCAGCTGCAAGACCAGATACAAAATCTCAGGCAGATTTGGATGGATAATCGAGAGCACAACAAATCCTTCATGAAACTGAATACATGGGACTAGTATAAATTTGATGTAGAATGCTCTTCTTATTGATTTTCTTTGCAAAGTATGAAGCACAAACAGCCTCTCAGGTAAGAGGCATTTCTTAGAAAAGAGAAAAAGGTTAATTCTATACCTACGAGAATCAATTCAAGGAGATCACTTTATATTTGCATTTTCTTTGTTGCTAAATATCTCAAGTCAGTTCATTTTCATAGTAAAGCTGTATACAAAATTGGACGTTGGGGATGGAACAAGAAAGAAAGAGATGCAACCAGAGAGAGAGAGAAAGGGAGAGAGAGAGAGAGAGAGAATTATGATTTTGAGTAATCCAATTTCTATTCCTTGAATGGGTTATCCATTGCCAACTGAAAACGGGTAAAAAGACTTCTTAAGCATTAGTACTCATCTTTTAAGTTGAATGACAGTAGAAAAGAATCCACATTTATGAATATTTCATTATATTCTGCCATAATCAAGAAATAATCAAGAAATACTGCGAAAAGAGGACATTACAAGAGGAAAATCACCACAGAAAATGATTAAGTTCAAAGAAACAGGTCACATCAGTCTGTGTTCAGCAAAAAAACACCATTTGAGTAAGGATCAAGTAAGGAATACAACCTAATCCTCTGATACAGCATTCCACTGATCATGTGTTAATTTCACATGCAATATTTGGAGGTCAGTTCATCAATAAAAGTTTCTACAGATGTTTGGGTTCCAGATAGCAAGACCAAAGCACAGCCTCATAGGTCTACGATGAACTAAACCAGGCCTTAGTCCACATGGATACCTCCTAATTTAGATGTGAACACCACTATGAAAGCAGCCAAGGGATTAAAATAGCAATATGAAAAACCATATCTTCCTTAAGAATATAAAAAACTATTTTAGATATTTACCTTGTATATCATGGTCCCACTGAAGCAGAAGGAATAATAACTTGCTGGTATTGCAGTAAGGTCTGAAAGAACAACAAATTAAGAAATATAACATTACACAATGTATTCAAAATGTGTGAACGTTTGAATGATCTTTATAGCAAAAATTAAAGAATATCAATTTATAAAGTTTCCTGTTATACATACATTTAAAAAAATACATATTAAAAGAAATACAAATTAATGTTGACTGCTAAGGAGAAAACATTTCGTTTTCAGATATAAATCCTCTTTCATTCATTTAGATGCATATGACTTAATTTTAAAAGGTTATCTGAATTTAACTGGTCAATCAATTACTCAGGAATCAAATTGTTTATTTTAGACAAATTTCATCAGGTTCCTTTCCTTTCCTTCATCGTCTCTTTTATCACAAGCAGTGCTTTCATTTCTTCTTTCTTGTCTTCTCACGGTCAATCAAGAACTTTTAGCACCAGTGATCTGTAAGTATTATTCTGACATCTAGCTCAAAGAATGGCCCCCTTCACTCCCTCCATCTCATCCCAGCTTCTGACAACTATAAAAGATGACATGAGGGACCAAAATGGATATTACGCGGACATTCCATCTCTCAGATTTCACTCCCACGGGAAGCTTATTAAGACCGCTGATGCCATCACTAAGTTGGCAACACAGCTGGTATTAATTACCATCAAGCATACTCCATCTTTTAATGTCTTCCTTCTCTCAAAGAGCATACAAAGAAATTATCAAGGAAATCACATAAAATATCAGAAGTTCCAATTACTAAAAACTTCAACATGTTTTTTATTAATTCAACACGCGACTTCAATTTTAACTAGATATATACCGGCAGATCAAATAATTTCCTGTCAATGTTTTATCACTAAAAGTCAAGTGAGACTCTTTCCAGAGAACCTTGCTGTTGAGAAACTTGTCTACTAACTGTTTAAAAGTTGTGTTGCATTTCTAGGTAGGCCCAAATATCCAACAATCAAGAACGATACAGATCAGATTGAACATAAATCATTATCATCTCTATCATATTAATAGTATTCTTAGGAGGTGATATATATTCAATGTATTCATCCTACATTAGCTTGTTTCATCATCACCAACACTTCCACTCCCACCCCCCCCCCCCCCCCCATTACCACCACCACCACTACCACCACCACCACCATTATCATTAGCATTATCATCACTAAGTATCAATGTTATTTTATTCAAAACATAACCGACTCTGGATAAAAATGTAATAAAAAAGAAAGACTGAAAATGAAGAAAAGAATCATCCAATCATTCATTTTTTTCCCTCTCATGAGAGATAATTAGAAATGAAGAAGAGAAGGGGAAGAGATGGGGAAGGGGGTCTCAAAAAGGAAGGCAATGCATATGGAGATGAAAGGAGGAAGAGAGAATGGAAACGTGAGAGATAATCACTTCTGTGGTTTCTTGCTAAAACAGCTTCAGAGCAAAGATTCTTTGTCTAGCTGATCTCAAATCATTTTCTGGTGCACTGCAGGCAAAACTAAATAAACCATGACCTTAAGGTGACCTTGAAAGAAGAAGCAGGCCACAAGTTTGCTGATCTGAAGCCCAGTACAAGCAAGCACAATCAATTACCAACTTTCTCATCTATCCTATGATTCTTCTTTCATGAAGTAGAGGGCGGTTCCAAGATGGCGAGGATGAAAATCATCATATGGCATGTGACTCCCACTGAGGAAGGATGCAATTCATGAAAAGGGAGATGGTGCACATTTTAACAATAGTGTATTGGGTTCTATAAGCTGGTAAAGGGATCATTTTGCATATCTTTACTCAGACAAAACACTTACTTGATCATTACTTACAAACTTACTCAAACCAGAGTCAAATGTATTAAAAAAGTTACAATAGATTTAGGATTTTGTAACCACATGTTTCTGGAGGGACACTTGACAATTAACAAGAAGAAGTTAATAAAGAAACATTGGAATTAGATTCAGATACAACTGTACCGACACTATAGCAGACTAATCATTCCAGTAGAAATTATGAGCTAGAAAAATAATAATGGTTACTGGGCCTCTTTAGTGGCAGACTAACAACTCATTTAGTTGGTAAGAAGAGAATAAAGTTTATCCTAATCACAATCAGAAAGTATAAGAGCAGTTTAATGGGAATGTTTGTTAACGAGGAATAGGCTGCCTCAGCACGGAGACAATGGAATCTTTAAGCACAAGTCATTAAGTTTGAGCAGATCTTCCATTGGTCTAATGGTATCTTTTGATTTACACCATTATCTGCTGACGACTGCAAGTCATAATAGTGGTGCAAGGCATTAAAGGGTGACTACTAGCTGCACCCTTTTGTAGGCTACCCATTTACCTATTCAGACATGGTTCTATACAAACAGGGTCCATGCATGATAAATTAAACCAGACAGAAATATGTGTAACTCTATGCGGACTATGAAAGGACCCGCAGATTACAGGGCCAGGGGCACCAAGTGATTAACTTTTTTTGTTTGTCTCAGAGTTGTGATAGGAAAAAGAGAACGAGGGAGAGACCTGAAAGAAAAGCCTAGTTATGAAAACAGGGAGGGAAAAAATGGGGGAAACAAGAGAAGGAATTGTAATGTATGGGAATATATGGTGGTGTGTATGGATTGTTTATGCGTTATCTGACAAGGAGAAATGTACCAGAATCCAATCAAGAGCCGCTACCTCCTAAATTCCTCTCTGGATTGTATAAATAATGGAGGAGCGTGACCCCGCCTGACCTCAAGAAGCTGGGCCAAAGATGAGGTTGATTAGCTTACATGGTTCCTTCTTTCTTCCTCTCTCTTTCTTTCTCTCTTTCTTTCTCTCTCTCTCTCTTTCTCTCTCTTTCTACCAAGCTCTTGGTTGTTTCTTGATGAAGTGTGCCCCATCTGGCGGTGATTAGACCCCACAGTCTTGGCAGTGACAGAACCATTGGGGTCAGGGGCTAATTAGGCTAGGGGGCCCATGGCAACCAAACTCAACCCCACTATATTCCTGGTCCAACAACATGGACATCTATATTGTCTTTCAACAAACTTTCTCATGCTTGGTGTCTCTCTCTCGATCCCATCCAGCCCTGGTCAGTCATGTTGGATTGGTTATTCAGCCTCAGTTTGATTTGTTCCCATCATTAAAACCTGGCCATGTGGAAGGTTTCCAATCTACCTAGCTTAATTGCAAAGGTAAAATTGTATTTAAAGCACAAACAGAGTAATTATATTTTTATGGCCTCACCTCTAATTGGCAATGCATTTTGGGGAAAATGATACTAATGATAAAACCCATTTAAAAGCGCTCTTAATTAGTTAAAAGTTGTGAACGCAGGCCTCGAGAGCTCTTAAAGCAACTCTGATATCCCAACATGAAAGTAGAATTGAGTAATCCCTGCTATCATTAGAATGTACAGAGCAAATAATGACGCTGAAGGCAGGCAGCCACATTTGCTTCATCAAGTTCATTACTCTGAAATGCCAATTATTTCTCAAGCAGGGAGATTGTTCCGTTCTGGTATGTGTGCTCCTGATGAAGGCTTGATATTTATGGCTATATCACATTTAGACAGAAGGAGATGACATGAGAGAGAGAGAGGAAGAGAGTGAGAGAGAAGGGGGGAGAGAGGGGGATGTAACGATGGAAAAAGAGGAAGGAAGAGTACAAGGAATACTCTGTTCAGCTGTCTAAAATCATCAGATTAACTGCTCCCATTCCGAGCATTTATAGCTAATCCACACCCCACTCCAAACCTCTGATAATCCTCACAACCCAAGATGGTGGCTAACAGGGGCAAACTTTCTTTTTGCATACGTGTCTAATTTCATCTGTCTTTTCCATAGAAACATATAAGGTCCCAGCCAAGTGTTTTTGTGTTTGTTGGCTCTATTACTTTAGAAAAGGGGATATAATTATGAAAGGCTGTGTCACTTCACCACCACCATACAAACCGAAAGTCCCGAGAATCAGACAACAATCAGTGGGTCCAAACCAGGACCAGTCTACGCTTTGACACAGTGAATATTAGCAGTAACTAGACAGGTTTTTGGTCACAAAGTGAAGCTATTATTTCTCATCTTTTGAGTTACCTCTTGATATCTTCTCATGTCTGATGAGGAGGCCTAGGTAGAGGGGGAATTAATAACTAGTCTTTAATCACAGACCTCTTTGGACTACCACCATTCCTTGATATAGATCTACTAACTGAAAACATGTTACGGGCAGACCTTATATGATAGATGATTTAGTGCAGTGCAGTGAAAGATCTCCTATTGTAATTTATATATGATGAGGCGAAAAGCATGTGAAGGAGGAAATGTTTCAAAACAAACCACTCTGGCTTAAAACTCTCATTTTAAAAGTAGATTGCAACAACAACAACAAATGTATTACCAAACTTCATGAGCAACATTATTTTGCAATAATAGCCTTATCTAGCATGCAAGGAAACAATATGAAAACTTTACTACAATCATCATAATATACTTGTCTGTTCATTGTCATGCTGCTGAGAAATGTTAGTTGACATAAAGGCATTTCATTGGAGAGTACAAAAGATAGTTTTGCAATAGACAGGAATAGCGGAGAGTGTGGAGGGGGGGAGGGGTGAACATGAAAGCATATGAGGCTATTATCATAAGCTTTAATCCTGATTGAGGTGCATATTATATACCCTTGTGCTTGTGATATATTATATACTGAGAAGAAGTATGTTTCTCTCCTTATATCAAGCTTTTGAGATATTACTCGGTTATTTAGGCCTTGGAATCATAATTGTTGATTGGCAAGTCCAAGTCGCAGAGCTGCAGAGTATAGGGCCAATCCTTCACAACAGGCTCGATCTGTATCACACAAAACATGTGAAGCTCTCTCAAATTGCTGAAAAAAGTTTCAAAACTGTTGTTTTTTACCAACATAAATTCATCTCTCTACCTCTCTCTATTAGGTCTCTCCTCAGCTCAATGAGTGGCTGGTCATACCGAAGGGTCTAATGGAATGAGACTAAGGAGTTAGTTTGTCTGGGTAGATGGTGAGGGGCACAGCAGTGTTCCTCTGGCTGTAAACTGAATTCAATTAGACAAAGCAGGAATCACTGTCAGTGAGCAACTCATTACCTCACATAAGGACATTAAGGTCACCGATAGGCCACCAAAGATCAAGGTTTCGTTTCTCACAACACTTTCAGCTCACACAGCCTCTCTCTTTTGTCAGAAAACCTCTTCATGGTAATGATTATGACAAATACTTTGGGAAGTTGAAGAAAGAATTGTCACAGACTCTGCTGCCTGATTCTGACAGCTAGAGTCTAAAGAGAGACCAGGGCACGCTACTGTGGGAAGCTCGCATTTGTGGTTTGAGCTTAGATTCTAATTACTAGCAACAGGACAAATTCACTTGGTTGCTTTTCTCAGGCCCTTAACTTAATACTTTTTCAGTTCAACTAATAGGTCTATGCTTCTTTGACTGCATGATCTTGAAATAACGTTAAAGGTATTCACATAAACTAGAGGAATAAACTAAACCCTTAAATTAACGAAAAACAAAAAACATCAAACTATGTGAAACCAATGTATGTTCTGTTGAGATCAGGAGAAGACAACAATTTTTTGTTCTCAATTTCAAAAGTAAACCAAAGTAGAAATGCAAGTCATCAAATCCTAAGATAATAATGTATTATCGGTACATTGTATTCATTAAATATGTTTTTGAGAAGGGAACAAAATCCCTAGAAAGCTTATTGTTAAAGACATATCGTTTAAGGAATTGGTTGAGGAAGATAATGAATGACCAAGTAGTATTCTGATGGACTTTGTCTTTTATGTTTTATTTTTTATTTCATTTCATTTTATTTTTATATTTTACATTTTGGAGGGTGGATTGGAGGACAAAGGTCAACAATTCATTGGTTTTTATTGTTGATATAGCTTTCATCCCTATAACACTAAAATGCCTAATAATAATTTTTTTTTAAAACAAATAGTATCCATGTATGAGTATAATTCAACATATGGAATATATACAATTTAGTTTAATAGTGACAATCTCCAATCATTACATCGAGACTGGAGGAATGAGAGCAAGGTAGCCCAATTACAAAATGGTGACCGACCAAGTAACTCACCAGCAGCAGGGCTGGAGAGAGAAGGGTCAATGTAAGAGGTCAAGGGTGAGGTGATCTACCAGCCTAAGATGATTGGTCGCTTTTCTTTCAATCTTGCCGCTGAGAGGTGATTAGGAGAGATTGCCAGACATGGGACCCACACTGAGGTTTAAGAAAGATCCATCATTTCAAATCAAGGCAATGATCGATCTTAACAAACAAACTATCTTGAAAAGTCATAAACTTCCCTCCACAAGGCACAAGTAGCCATTGACTGAGGGTAATAATGACGAGGATGATGAGGATGATGATGAGGATGAGGATGATGATGATGATGGTAGTAATTGTGATGGTGGTAGTGAACTTTAATGACCTTGACTTATGTTTGAACAAAATTTTGGATGTTTATCATTTTGCTATCTCCTTTTATTCCAGATATAGAGAATCACCCCCACCCTCTCCCTCCTCTCCAAGGCCCATCTCATTCTGAGCACATGAGCTTGATCACATGACTTCAAGAATGACATAGATCATGTGACCTACCCCTGCTGTCCATAGCTGATGAGTAGTCTACAAATTCAGGCATTTCAATGCCAGCATGACATGACACTGCCTTGACCATGACATAACTATGGTCTGGAACAGTGCCAAAGACACTATTAAACTACCTACTATACTATATCAAATAACAGGTTATGATGTCATTGCATATATGATATTGTTCTATCTGACATTGCTTTCCTTCATTAGAATAAATACAAAAATAGAACATTCAATGTTAATAATACATATGCAAAAATATAGAATATGATAAAAAATTAATGGAAATAAAAGCAAATTTTAAAAAGCCAACAAGGACCAGTAAGCAAAATGCAAATAATAAAAACTGAACAAAACTATATAGAACATAGTAATGGTATATGATGAGCATTATCTAGAGAGAAAGAGGGAAAGAGAGAGAGAGGAAGAGGGAGAGAGAGAGAGAGAGATGTATGGGTCCCTAACTACGGTTACCAGTAGCTGAAATCAGGGTCACAATATAGAATATAACTCGGGTCTGAGATAGGAGACTAGGCTAGTGCATTGAGGACAGGCTGAGGTCATAGTCAATGGCTAGAGTAAACACCATCAACTCAAGCCTTGGTTTCCTGACACCTGTTTCATTCCCGGCTAGCTGCTAATGGGCATCCGTCTGTAAACCCTCATACAATTACAAAACAAGTGCAGGAATCTATGCAGTTAGGTGTCAAAGGACTTTGGAACTTAGGACCAGGGTTCAAGCATCTGGTAATGAGTATCCCTAGGTATCCACTATCACAACAACCCAGATCTTTAGAAATATCGACCTTCATTTTTTCCATTATCTTCTGAACTTCTCTTTTTTTTTAATAGCTAGATTTGTACCCTTCAAAACTACATTTCTAGATCAAAACTATTACCGTCATATCTTTGTGATTATATGTGATTCTATGTCCGAATATCTCACTTACCAATCCCATTTCACCTTAGTCTTTTTTTTAAACTATCTTTCTTTTTTAAGCATTTCACATTTCCCCTATATCTCTCTTTCTTCCTTACCATTCATCAATCTCTCTCTTTCTCTCTCTAGTTCTCTTTGCAAACAACTGAGAAAATATAACATGAAAGTGAAAAACAAACCAATTAAATATTTTCTTATCCCTTTGAAACAGTACAGGGAAAGGAAAAAGAGAAGGTATTTGACATACCCCAGAACAAATGGAGACTATAAAGCTAAAGATAATGAGAATTTGTTGGCTGATTGTCAAGAAAAATAAGCCAACGAGCTCAACACAAATAGATTAGTCATCTGAAGGGGAACCGAGTCTGAGGGAAGAACAACACATTATCTAGGGTTTTCCCACAACAGGTGCGTTAATTACTGTCAGGAGCATCAATCAGTCTAATAAATATTACATTTGACCATCGCCTTCTAGCCCGAACCTTGAAAGAGGAACATGAACATCAACAGATTAAGGAGAAAATCATATCCTTACAATTCCTGAGGTATATATTGTGGTTTATTGATCTAACCAATATTTTCCTTCTTTTTTTCCTTATCCCTTTTTGCTGTATAGATAAGAAACATAATGCAATATACAGATGCGATTCGACAAAACCATTTCTGAGGTATACCCACAAATGCCATCACTCACCAACACACAGATTAGTGACCAGTAACAAAGTCTTGAATCCTAGTGGCCTGTCCATCACTGTTGGGTAAACCTCCATTACATGCCATTGAGAGATAACCATCCACACACATACACTTTCTATACACACACACACACACACACTCCTCTGTGCTCATAACCCAGTCTACTCAATACATCAGGTTCTTTCCCCTATCTCACCTTAGTCTTTATCATGCAGACCCTATCTATATACCATGCAGCACTGGTACTTTCACTGGTAGAGAGAGAGATCTACCGGTACCACTTTTTCTGGGAGTGACGATTCTCTGTTCAAATTGAAATTAAGAAGTAACTTTCGTATGCAAAATGAGATGACAACTGGATAGAAGATATTAACCTGCACTTGCTACTCTCCACCTAGGTTTTAAATGGGTACCTGGTAGGATGCAACCATCATTATTGGTCAAACAGTTTTTGAGCGTCAAGTAACGTCTGCCCGGAATGCTCCCCAGGGAGTGGAGATTGTGCACACAGTGTGTGCGGGCAAGCACTGAATCCAATGACCGGGGTAATGGTATATTTGTAAAGCGCTTAGAGACACTGTATTAAGCGCTATATAAAAGCTAAATATTATTATTATTATTATTATTATTATATAATTAGCTTTGTCTCCCATCAAAAGTGATCTTTAATGACTATTTCACATCATCAGTTTAAAAAAAATTATAATACCAAACTTATTTTGGAGCTAGGTAATATGGCTTTTCCCTATTGCACATTTCTGAATGATTTTACATGTGAGTATAATTACCACATGAAGTCACTCGATACTAGTAACTTATCTTTCTAGGCTATAAAATACAATTTATAGACAAATTATTATGTACAAATGCAGTCTGCTTCGCATTAGATCATTCATAACATTTTAATAACTCATTTACTATACTTACTGAAAATAGTAATGTGGTTTGAAATGAAATTGAGCTACATGCCTTATGTCTTTATTTTTCATTACGTATAAAGATGAAAAGCATTTTGATAAAAAGATTTTATTTTATTTCAAACGATATCCAATAGGCATCTAAATTGAGCAGTGAACAACATAAGTGATCTCTTTTTCTAAATCGACTTTCCCAACCAATTCTATCATAAAACATTATGGCTCTCTTCACAGTAAAATCCTAAGAATATGATATTTATCAGAAAAACTCCATCATAAACGGAGAGCCTTTCGCTTATTGGCTTTGCCTGCTATACAAGAAAAATCAATACAAGGCAATTAGCAGCTATATCATTGCATTGAAACATTTTCTAGCTCGCGTTCTCACCACACAAGTACCTCCATTTGTATCACACTGACATCCAAAAGACTTCTCATAATAATTCTTTCAATACACAATAATTACACCCTACCTGGCTTGACTTTCAGATTTTTTTCCTATTCTTTTGATATTTGATTGGGATATTTCTTTAGATTGATTCTAGAGCTAGCTAGCTAGCTTGCTAGCAGGTGTCTTTGTATTGATGTGTGTATGTTGGCACTGTTTGGCTCATTGCAGAACAATAGAGCTTATTGTTATTCTCTCTTATACAACCATGACACCAACTCATCTATGACCTTGCTTCCATCACCGGTTCATGGTTTCCTTTCAAACCTTTTTAACTGCCTCTCTTTCCACGTATTTGCTTCTTAGAAGGGTTGTATTGATTGATATTTCATACTGGAATTCTTTCTCTCATGTCATGAGTGGGTGGATATTTATACCATAATTAGGTCAGGACAAAAAAACATTGATTGCTCTGAAGTTTGTGATTTGATTGGCTTTCTGTATGTTTTTCCAGTTTAAATGTCAATTGAATCATTAAAGAAATCACTATACATTTCTTGTAATTCAAGACAAGTACAACTTTATACACATGTTATCAGTCTTCTAATAAATAATTTTGACAATCATGTATTTTTAATTCAACTCAATATTCGGTGGTAATCAAGAAAATTTAGATTTACTTACTTATAAATTTTAATCAAAATATTTATGATCAATATCAATATGTCTATCTATCAACCAGAATAAAGTGAGTGTTTAATTTCCATGCATGATTGTGGAAATGATAATTAGATATCTACTAGTTTAAAGCCTATATTTCCCCTCTGATCTCTAGCTGTCTTTCTGTCTGTCCTGGGGTTTAAAGCAGTGCCTGGTAAAGTGAGTTAATTAGCTGGCGTGATTCACTATGGATAATAAGGTCAAATAATAAAACTCTGAAAGAAGATGAGAGATGAGAGCAGATTATATCTTTTGACATCTAAAGTGAGAGAGGGAGAGAGAGGGGGAGAGGGGGAGAGAGAGAGCAGAGAGTGGGCTCAGGCGTAAAAATACCAATTAATTCGTGGGTTAATGAGAAAGACATATGATGCTACGTTTATGTTAATAGGATATGGTATAGTGCATGAGCTTTAGATCACAACATGATGAAGACACCCCCGCTACAACGTAAGCCATCTTTATCCCCCTCTTATATTCCGTCTGTCTGTCCGTATGTCCGTATGTCCCCTTCCCACCCTTCTCTTTCTTGCTTAGAGTCTATACATTGCTCTCCGCTCTCTCATTAACTTATGTCATTATCAACAGAGTATATAAGCCAACTAGTGATTTAGACTACAGACTAATATCATGTTAGCATACCTATATATCATTCAACTGATGAATTTAATGTTCTACTTCTAGCTCCTGTAGTACCAGTAGATTACTGAAAGCAAAAGTATGCCATATAAAGTACCTGGTATAGGGTTGTGATGTCTGGAAACTATAATCTGGACCTCATACATATCCGTTTCATATTATCAATGGAGGAGAATATGTAGGTCAGAAGTAAACTTGAAACTATAACTACGATATATAGCAATGGAGCTGGGAATCTCCTTTCCTCACAGCTCATGAAAA
Organism: Strongylocentrotus droebachiensis; assembly: GCA_035222895.1. Classification (NCBI taxonomy): domain Eukaryota; kingdom Metazoa; phylum Echinodermata; class Echinoidea; order Camarodonta; family Strongylocentrotidae; genus Strongylocentrotus; species Strongylocentrotus droebachiensis. The sequence goes on from JAVYIG010004472.1 coordinate 53,655, forward strand.
TGAGTCAGTGGGACTAGAGCCACTCTACTTGTCAAATGTTGACACTTGTTCGTGTTGACATATTATGCTGACTATACCTAACCCAGTCAAGACCTAGCCAGACAGATTATGATTCTGAACAAAACAAACATTGTATAAGTGTGAGGAATTCAGTGAGAATACATACAAACATTCCAATCAAAATGCTTAATTACTCAGCTAAGAAACAAGAAGTGGAGAGCAAACCAATAACAAATAGATCTTTAAATTATGCACAGCCCTGTAGCAAGAAGTTAAACCTTTCTGTCAACACCTTCCAATAAAAGGGCATATTGAAATGAGGGATTGACTTAGAGAAAGGTATTAGTAAAGACTTTTTGTTTTCATGAAGCTATGCGTACCACGTACCACCATCACTAATACACTTTTATTCAAATCTCAATGGAATAAGAATCGACTTGTTGATATAGTCCCACCCATGTTAGAAGGTGTAAGGTAAAGCAGTATCCTACACATAGACAGGTATCAAGAAAACATATTCAGTTTTATGTACTTCATTGAATGAAGCTTTGAAATAAATATAAAAGAAAAAAAGGAAGGAATGATCAAAACTTCCAAAATGTGGAAACAAATTAGGTGAACATCACTGATGCCAAACTTTCCACTCTTTTAAACAATTTATTTTTTACCAGGGTTAGAACCATACTTCAAAATAAAAATGACACAAGAAGATAATATGATGTCTTACATTCTGTTCTTAAAAGTATGAAATGTATGTCATGCTAGTTATCATATAATACAACTTTATTTTGGGTGAATCTAATCACTATAGCTAGCAGAATTATGCAAAGCTAGCTAGGCAAAAAGAAAAATTCTGCTACATTTAAGTCTCTGGTATTACCAGGAATAACTACACACATTTTCCCAATGTGCGGGGGCAGGGTAAACTCTAAACTCTACTTTACAAGGGCTTCAAAAAGAATCTGAATCGCATGACTGAGATCTGAGGGATGCTCCTCTATGAATATCAAGTAATCTCAATATTACAGGAGTAATCCTTGATCACTATCTCGACACACTTTCTCTTCATATATTTTCTAGATGGAATACACAGTCTTTAAGAAGAGTAGACCTATAAATCCCTTATTTCAATGTATATTCACAGCCATATGTAGGACTGCTGTCTTTTCTCTGAAGGAATAAGAGATTGAATAATTCCACCATTTTTTGAAATCACAAGATGATAATGACACACATTAATATCAATTGATCATGAAGCCCCTGTCTGCTTGAAAACTAACACCTCGCTCACACGCTGGTTTCATCAAGGCTTATATCTTGTCTTATTGCCATGGAAACTGATATGAAGGTGCGTAATTCAAGAGTAAGTGATTAATACGCAGTAGCATCCGGTTAAGAAGGAAATAGTGAGACAGGAATCAAGCCTTCAACAATGATAATTCTGACATTTGGAGCGATATAATGTGGAGTGGGTCTACTCATCACCAAGCAACTGGGGAGGGATTAACTGCTTGGGAACCATAACACCCAATCAGGAACAGAGATGTGCCTTCAGGTTAAAATCCTATCAACAAAACAAAAACACACGCTAAAAAGGAGGGGGAAATGGAAGAAGTCCCTTTGGAATCCACTGCTCAGTAAGAGGAATAAGGGAGAGGGGTGGGGGATAGGAATGGAGAGAGTGAGTATAGTGAAGAGATGTGTATTACTACATGGTAACCCTTAGGGGAAGGATGTATTACCAATCATGGCATCTTAGTCCCAAGTGTGTAAATGTGTGCTGTGAGTGACAAGGGGGGAAGAGTGGAAGCTGTGTGAGGAGGGGTGGTGAGGAGGGGTGGTGTTCAGGGGTACGGGGCCGGCAATGAATGGGTATATAATTAACAAAAGATATAATCCACTATGATTACACTACATCATACATCAGTAGAATACCATAGAGGCTGCTTTCAAGAATAACTAATCACAAATAAATCAAAATCAGTGCAAATATAATTCTTACCTTTGTCAAGATGATTTCAGTTGTCCGGTGATTATTCTCCGTGTAATTTGTCCTGTAAGTTGGCCAGCCACGTAGACTCAATCCAATGGTCCGTCTGAGAGGAGGTTGAACAAAAGCAGAGAAAAGGGGAGATGATTAAAGAAGGTGGCAAAGTATTCCTTACACAGGGAGAGAAAGCCAGAGTTAGAAGCAGTGTATAGAGCATGCATGCATGGCTGCATTTTAATGACCAGCCATCAAAAGTAGGATGAAAGGCATAAGGCACAAGGCCAGTCGCTGGATAGTTCACCCCTGAGTGTCCCCACACACACCGTCCAGCCAGCCAGCCTCCCAGCCAGCCAGCTAGCTAGCTACCACACACCACGCCAATCCCTACCTACCTACCTACTCGACACCCATGCACACTCATCAACCAACCAACCAGTCAGCCACACTGGACGTCAGCAATACTGGACCACCAAGCAGAGCTGCTTAATTCTCACTGCATAATGAATCATTCCTTAAATGAGGAGGGGAAAAAAACGACATTCACACAAACATACAGAAAGAGAGGCTTTTCTTCTACTCTCTCTCTCTCTCTCTGTCTCTCTTTCTCTGTGCCTAGTATCCATAACCTACTCTCCGTCCATCTGGCATGTTAATTAGATGCAAGGCATATAAGCGTTGACTTTGTGTGAGAAGCTAATTTGCATTAACAAGCCTGAGACTGAGAGAGAGAGAGAAAGCTGTTGAGCTGAGTGAGAGAGAGGCTATACAGTAAGATGTATCATGGCCACGTTAATGAATCAATGCTAACTCACACGTCCTCAGCTTCTTACCGCCATCTTTTACTTCCTTCAATCCTCCAAGTTCATTAATCCCCTCTTACTGGCCGGCCGACCGACTATCTCTACCTTTTCCCTTACACCATATTAAATCTCTTAAAGGGAAGTCGAGTTTGTTGCGGTGAGAAGTAGGTCAAGCTTTCTTTTTGATGAATCGATAAAACTCTCCATTTCTACTTCAAAAGTGTCAGAGGGGAAATAATGACCTATTTCTGCTCAGTATATTTTTAATATATTAACAAAACCATTGCTTACAATAAACTGAAGGATAAGGGGCACAGTTATTCTCCTTAATTTCTTCTTCTGTTTCCTCTATTTTTTACATTTCCATATCTACAAACTTTCAATGTAAGAACAATTGCTTTCACTACAAAAAATGCATGATTAAATATTTCAAAGACATTAAATTATTTCAGCTAACGAGAGTAAGCATAAATTAGCATACCCAACCGTGCATGTCAACACCTCCACCACATATAAAAACAATAATGTATGTTACAAGGACAAGGAAATCAATACTCAGTACATCAATCATTCTCTATCTACATTTGGCAAGAGAATAGTTACATCCTATTGCAAAGCACACTTTGTGTCAAAGCTACTGGTACCGGTATAAAACCATCACATACACAGTCCAGGTCTTAGTCATGCAATTATTTTGACCAAGGTATCACACTAGGGTAGGAATATTATATTGTCATTAGATATTAATACTTTTCTTTTTCAAGGCTTTCAGGTTCACAAGATCCTATTGACTTTTTACATTGTTTCATTTCTAAAGAAAATGGCAGCATTGACCTGAAATGCAAAGAAAAACATGGGTTCTCTGCCTCGGTTATTGTTTAAAAAGTATTATAAATCAATAATAATCAAAATGGCAAGAAGATTATAAACTAAACTTCAACTGTAAGGCTAGTAGATAAGAATGACAAGTTTGTTAGCTCTATTTTGCATATATATCTCACCAAAATATTTAAAGGGTGGCTTTTATGCAAGATATGTGACTTAATTCCTATACATGGCATGCTCTAGCAGTTCTACCCTACGCCCCCCCCCCCCCCTCCATTTAATGTGGAAAACTATATGTTTGATAACTATATGATAAATATTCCAACTTTTCTTATGCTATGTTATGTTCTGAAATACAGTTGGTGCAACAATGGTTTGGGCACCGTTTTGATAAATAAGCATGATCTAATCCCCATGTAAATTTCATTTAGTATAAGAATGTTTATACATCTGAACAGACTTGATGTACCAACAGATATTTACAAAAATATGAATCCAGTTTGCCCCTATCACTATGGTCATTTTACTGTAACATGTCATTTTAAAAACAATTTTTTGTTTTCTTAATTGAAAAGTCCCTAGTTACTTAATTTGAGTGGCTTCTGACTCACGTATGGATAGAACATTACCCATACCATTGGTCATCACACCCTCATCACACTCCCATCACATAATATCTCTGAGCTGATTATTAATGGCTTTTTCATTCATAGCATTGGTATTGGTCATTCCAAGGAAGCAATCCGGAAGTTGTTAAAACTCTTCTATTATTCAGAAGATAATCTACCGTTCCATGCACGCTAGTTGATTCACCTCTGACCGGTGCTTGGTAGGACAAGTCCTCCTTAATGTTTTTTCTCAATGTCATTAAACTTAGAGTTCATTTTCTGCAACATGCTGCAACTGTCTTATATCGTCTGTTTGGTTGGAGCCATAGGGGTGTTAAATCACACAGATTTAACACTCTTTTGGCTCTGAACAGATGAACAAAGTATGGACGTCCTCTAAAGATGGGATAAATACATTCTGCTCATGATAACAACCAATCCTTGATCTACAAAGAACTGATCCCTATCAATACAGAAGGATACTGTCAGGGCAAGCAGTAGGGTCATACGACACCTGCTCCTGCAACAGTTGCTCTGTGACAACTTCTTGCATGAACCGAATTCAAACCTTGAACCCTAGACCCAACACTACACCTAACTATAACCCTAACCTTAAACCTAACCTAAAACCCAATAGCATCCCAAACCCTAAATCCTAACGTTAAATCTTGACAAAATACAGCCCGGAGCAATTGTTGCAGGAGCAGATGTCTAGTCACCAACAGTAGATGTGAAAAATCACCAAGTTTACATCTAATATTCTAATCCACTTGCCCATAGCCCACTGAAAACATGTAAGATATAAATGAAGAAGCAAGCAGAAGAGGTGCAGCAGGACAGTGAGGAGTAGACAAGCATACCGGGTAGACATGTATATAGACAAGCATACCGGTATACATGTACATCAACAGAAAATATGACTACGGAAATCTGTTGTCATCTCCTCTTATCTTGACTAATCACACTCCTGACAATCTTTCTTTTCTTCTCCTCTATGATTCTTGTCAAATCTTGACTTGGATGAGACAGACAGACCTTAGGGCTAAGGTCATCACATTGTATGATCCCAGGGGGTATCATCGTTAATGGCTCCAGTTACCATGGTAACAAACATCATTAAGATTAAACTACTCTAAAACCCTAGCATTAATCATTCCAGGCATGCAGCAGGCAAAGACAGTGTACAAAGAAAGAAATAGACAAGGTATTGTCTCTGTTAATGACTACAACTGAAGGTGAAAATGTACTGGTTTAATATATCTCCATGGAAACAATGCATGTCACCATGGAAATCCATTTTTGTTTTTTAATGTTAATTATATTCCCAGTTGTAATTATAGCCTGGAGAACTAAAGCTTAATTGCAGTCTGATTATCTTGTGAGAAAGTAAAATACAACAAAGGGATGGTTGCTTAATTACTTGAGCATACATTGAAGTATACCTATAACTATATGGAGTATAGAGGTGTGCTTTTAAAGCAAGTTTCTGTGTCCTTTGTATATTGTTACTACATATGGAAGGATAATATATTTGTTTTCTAAGACAAAGAAAGAGTACAAAACTTAACACACTACTTGATCTTTTATAAAGCATTCTATTTGTAGTGTAAAATAATTTTCAGAGAACTTTAGATATGAACAACTAATAGCAGACCTGTGAGAGTATTTGTCAAAATTATTAAATTCAATTGAACCCAAGCAATAACTAAAAATTGTTGGACCACTACTTGTGTTTTTGATAGCCAATCTACCAGGAGCTAGTCCAATGACAAGACTTGTACATCTTCATTGTAATTCAAGCATCAACAGTCGTAAATCTTGCCATCTACCCATACTACAAGCTGAACCTAACTATGTAAGACAAGCTAGCATTGGTGCTCTTAAGTTAGTTTGAGAGGTGTAACATAGTGCTCACATAACCACTTCTACTCCTCCTCACCGCGTCCTTTCTAAACTACTCCCCAAGCTTGCCTCTATCTCATCCTAGAATTAGATTACCAACACTTGTGTAAATGTATCTCCATTAGAGCCCAAACATGCAACCATGCTCCGCTACTTTGTCAGAGCCGTTAACTTTCCAACAAAGGGATGAGATGAAGATTGGATGTTGCATGGAGTGGGGAGTTGTTGCATGCAGACAGACATTGTACTTTGCCTCTCCTTGAACAAGTTGAAGCAGGCGTGAATGTTTAGAGGGAATGTGTTTAGACAAGAGCCACTGAAACAAGGCGGGGTGAAATCACACAGATTTGGTTTAACTTCTTTGCACCTGTCACCCTCAGTTTACACAACCGTTCCTAAATTGGACTTGCCAAGCCATTGAAACGGCTATAACTCCAATGTGAGCTGCCCCATTTATCTGATTTTGTCTAATTTGCCTCATTAAATTCTCCTTCCCATGGTGCCCATTTATTCCTCTTTGTCACCAGCGCCATCAAGATTTATTTGCCTCAGAACATGGCCCACATTCTCGCTAATTAAACATTTCATATCTCATTGCAATATAGTACTTTGAGCTGGAATAGGGAGCAATGCACTACAAAAGAGCCACTGGCCAGGAGAGAGGGGACAGACTCCTGTAAATAATTGCTCTACTTATATCAATCTAGCACCCATAATTCTCTCACTGATCATGGTTAAGAGAATCAATTGCCAGATTAATGATGTTAATTGAAATTTGGTCTCTACGAAAGGAGATGGATATGATACCCTTCATAAGCCTGTCATCAATCATTAAACACAATCATCTTAAAATGTACAGTGCCCTTTACTAAATCCCACAAAATTCATCTATAACTAACACCCACATATCTAGATGAAGCCCTCCCTCTCTTGTTTTAATTTCCCTCAAAAATATGAGCCATGGATGTGTGAATTCTGACATGAAGGGCTGTTAAATATGAACAAGTAATAATCCCCTGTGATTTAACATCAGTTATCCCCACCCACCACCATACCACTGATCCCTCCCCCCTCTCTCCATCTCTCTCTCTCCCTTTCTCTCCATCTCTCTCCGTCTCTCTCCCCGTCTCTCTCCGTCTCTCTCTCTCTCTCTCTGTGGGATGATCCGGACTGGATGTGGTGAGTGCAGAAAGCGTTAACGAGACAATTTGTGCTGCTACTTGGTCTAGGGTTGGGTGGTGTAAATACATCGCGGCGCATCCCTCTCGGACCGACCGACTGACTGACTGAGGATGGAGGTGCAAAGAGGATCACGTGGGGCATTAACCTGGACACTCGTTTGACAAAAAGTTCAGCCCACCCCTGACCAAAGATGAATTGTGGGAATATTTGCATAGTGATTGGCTAATAAACGAACCCGCCACGGACAGACAGCCCACCAGTGCAAAGGATGATGGGAAGAGTAGGAATGATCGTCCTTGGCTCTCGCTATCTCACACTCCATCTTGTTCTGAGTAGAGCAATGAGTGCAAGCTCATGTCTTCCTATATACTAGCTCTGATTTCATTCTATTTGTCTCTTAATCACTATATATGCGTCTTGGCCTATTTTCCATTCAATCCTCCAGCTCTTCTCCATTTCCTATCAACTAGATACAGGGCAACAAACACTCCCTTTTCCTGTCTTCTTTCTGTATAATCCCTAGTCTATAATCTAACCTACTTCTCTCTCTCCCTCAAGGTTTCAGCTAAATCTCCCTCCTCTCAAAATTGACAGAAATACAGCAAAATGGGTCATTATATCAGGCAAATGAGCTAGACAGACTTAGAAGCAATTAATCCAGGAACTTGGTGAGATCTGACTGCAACCCACATTCTGCCAAACTCCTAGGATTAAGATTCTTAGTCTAAACCTAGTGGTTCCTGTTTAATTGCCCTTTCATATCCTATCAGCCAGCGTACATTGCTCAAATTATGATCAGCTACTTGGAAAGTTGTGCAGTAGTTCCATTTTTAATGTCATTGTCCAGACAAAAGCAAGTCAACAAATTATTTTGGATTTGGCACAAAATTGATGAGCTTAAAAGACAGAAATGACTTAGCTTTATATTTATTAAAATATATCTAAAATTATGATGATAAAAATACTGATACTACACTGTCCCAGAAACTGAAATGTGGAAGGATATTATGTGAAATTAATTTTTATTCAAACGGGGTGACAAAAAAACGTACTAAGCAATTTGACACAATAAGTACAGTTTCCTCCCATGATTGCTCATTTTTACACAACATTATAACAAAACTATGAAGAAGTAATCTCAGCCCCACCAAAGTTGATCGAACATCTGGAAATATGTTTGTTATGAGAGAGAAATCTAATAATTCCACCACATATCTGGTGTTCTTGAAAGGGGTCTTTAGGGACACCCTCTCCATCAAATCATTCCAGCTACCATCAATCCTACTCTCTCTAAACCTGTGCTGCACAACTGTAATTAGAACCAAGACAAGTACAGAGATATGCCTGCATTATGACCATACTGACAGTTATTTACAGACCTCGGATGGGGCCACCGATTAAAAGACAGGGGAAAACTTTCCCACAGCCCTTTTTCCCCCTCTGGAGTTGGGTGTATGTCTGAGTAATTTATTTTTTTATTCAAATGATTTTTCTCTCGTGGAGAAAGGAGAAATATTGGAATGATGAGAAGTTATTAGAGAGCCGCTGGAAACAAGGCTCCATTTAATAGGCTGTGAATCATAGCGAGTCTAGCAACTAGTGATTTGATTAGGACGGAGTTTATAGGCTTCCAAGCCAAGGAAAGAAACTTGCTCTCAACAATCAGGAACAGTTTGCAGCTTCAACATCATGTCAAACTATCTCTTAAACAGAAATGAAACAAGAAGGGTTTCATGTTGAATAAATCAAAATAAACTAGTCATCTCAACTAAGTTTGAACAAGGAGGATATTGCTATCATTGTGGGAACATTTTACTTCTTTTACGTCATAAACCAATATCGTATGTACAATTTGTTTATTGTGCAAGGATATTGTTAAATTAGGGTTACAATTCTTGTACAGTCGAATACTTTTTCTTGTAATTAAAGATTCCTTTTGATAAGCCTACATGATATGGCTTCATGCCAGCCATGGTTTAATACAAGGTAGTCTCATACTATTGAGTATGAGAAATCTCTAAAGTATGAAAAATGAGAAATGGAAAGTATACAGCTTGTGAAACTGAAAAGTGTCAGAAAACAAGTGACCATTTCCTGCTGGCCTTACTCCAGTGCTAACCTTCTAATTGTCTCTGGGATAATAAGATAATGAAGGGGTCACCAGTCTCCTCTCTTGTTCCCCCAAAAAATGCTGAGAGAGGAGATATTGGAGGAGAAATAGTGAAGGATTTAGTGAAAACAGAAAGGCATCACTCTGGGAATTCACAGGGGATCAAATGAATTGTAAAAACAAAAAGAAGATGGAATTAAAACAAGAGAAAAACATACCCCCATGAAAGTATGAATGATTCAATCAGTAAAGTAAGAAATAAAATGAAAATATAACAGAGAGTCAAAAGTTAATCTATTCAGTTAGGTAAGAAATAACATTTCGAATTATTATCCACTAAAATATAGGCCTACTATTCATTTTGTTTTAAAATTTCAATGAAATTGCACCCTTGTCAAAATACATTAACTCGCAAAACAGATAATAATGTAACTTTTTTTTAACACCAAGATATTTACTTCCAAAATGGTTGATCCTTAGTATAGTAAGAACACAAAATAACATCAATACCTAAATTACAAGAAACATACAAAGTTATCCTGCAGAAAACATGCTGAATCTGTAACTTTTATCATAATAACCACTCTTTCATAAAGTGTCATTAATTCAATCATAAAACAAAGGTTTATTCTTTCCACTTTCCTGTTGCTTGGTTCATTCATTCACAGACCGAGTTTGAATTCCTTTACAAGATCTCAATTTCATGCTCAACTAACAATCTATGCCTCAGGCCAACTGACCAGAACTGACCAATACTAGTCTACATTTACAGACCTGTATGAATCAAATCACCATGGTCATTGCACTGATGGACTTGCTTTTACAGATGATATTCTTTCATTTACACATTTTGTATCAACGAAAATCTAATACCCATAATTTATTGACTGAGAAAATAGATAGTCATCTAGATTTCCTCTTCAAACTGATAAATTACAAATGTATGACATTCAGATCTCACTTTCGTTTTTTCAGTTGAAAAACAGATTGTGCAGTACTAAGCAGATAATATAATTTCTATTCTACTTTGTTAATTGTTCCAGTTGTTTGTGTATCACCCTCCATTTGAGAAATCCCCAATTCATACTACCATGCAACAGGATAGGTTTGAATTTATGTTGTTAGAAAAGCCTGGAATGTTAGACTATTAAAAGTATCTCATCCTGGTCTGGCTAAACCACAAAACTTATCCTCTGGACATGTTTGTGTCTATGCAAAGTTGACAGGTCAGCTAAGGTCACAAAGGTCATGTCAGGGTAAGATGTCAATTGCTATGACCTCCTAAGGACACACATGTACTGGTAGGAGTCATGTGAGATGAAAAGTGAAATCATATCCATTCATTCAATAGTCTTGATTTCTATCAAGTAAATATGAGCAAGTACAGGTCCAAAGGTTCATGGTGATGGGGAGGATTCAACATCACTTTGAGTTGGACTGAGTGTAAGGCCAGGAGCTTTCACAAGTAGTTTAGGGTCCCAAAAGTTTCATGCTGCAAAAATTCATGAATAAAAACCGACACAATGCTGTATTTTTGCATTTCAAAAAAGTTTCTTACTGTGAAAGTCAGCAAAGTTTCATGTTGCAAAAGTTGCTGGACTTACAGTCATACAATTTCTTGAATGCTAGTCCATTTAAATATAGGCCTGTATCATGAAGAGTTCCCACACTCATCTGTACATGTAGGCAAGGCCTGGTCAAATGGAAAGAAAACAATGAACATCTTCTTCTTGATGAGGCCATTGAAAGTCAGGCAAAGTGAGTGAATACCCTGATCAAAACCTGATATTTGTGATGTGTGAGATCACTGCATGGTGTTGATCTAACTGACAGCAAACATGTAATGGACTTGTTTAGATCTCATTCTCCCATGACTTGAACTACCTGACTGACTGTGTGTGTTTCTCAGCTCACAGACCCAATGATTTCAGTCACAGACCTGATGATCGCTAGGAATGCTCAGCTGGGGACTCCATTTTGTTTTCTTTCCCATATTCATTCCACCATGGATAGGTTCATGATTCCACTCTCTTTCCTACATCCATTCTAGGAGATAACTTGTAATTTGAGGTTTTTGAGATCTGAACATACTCATATCATATTCCACAGGTGTGCATGAAAAAGACAATTTATCTACAAAATGACAGGGTAGTATGATTCTTATACCCATTGTCTTGACTTTGTCAGTGATATGCTTGATCTATCTCTTTTTAAAAACCATTTTCACAGTATTTATTTTCTATAACTGTTTTCATGTAGCCCATTGTAGGGTACTCTGGTTTAATATTAGTTTTTTAATCAGTTCCAAAGACCTTCAGGGTTAAACAATAAGGAATATATGTTTACTTATCAAAGCCTATGATTGCAATAACTCCAGCTTTGTTAAGATGACAGGCAATCTCATCACAATGCTGCAAAAATAAATAAAGCTTAAAATCCAGTCAACCTTAAAACCCTTTATATAAATGATAAAGGAATGCAAACACACAAGCAAATGCAATTGGAACTCTAAGAACAAGAATTGCACAAAACTACACATTAACTATAAGTGAAGAAGGCCTCAAAGACACATTGAATCGAATACATTTTGAGTGACATTTTTGTTGTGACATTGCCCAATTTCACTATCAAAGTAAAGCATTTAAGCAACTTCTTCCTCAAATGCAAATCAGACCACTTTGAGTTAAAAATAGAGAGTAAATCTATATAAAGAGAGTAAACAAAAGGAATCTTGATAACATTTTACTGCACTACTGTGTTTATAATACCACTGGTCTACAGGCTTGACTATACCTTATTCCAGCTCTCAATATACATGAACAAAATTGAAAAAAATATGTCAACTTTCCTCTTGAAAAGCTTAGCAAATATTTGCTAATGAACAATTATTTTCCAAAGCCTGATTCTGAAAGGAGAGAATGAAAACAAAAAAGAACTGTTGTTCAAGGCCCTATCCATCATTTTCTCATCTACATCAAAGAACAAACATAAAGACTTTGTAATGCGTGAGTAATACAAGCCCAACTCTAAGCACTTAAGCCATGCAAATCAATGCAAGAAAAGAGATCCGGAAAAAAAATGATCTGGAAGAAAATGTCCAGCAGAAGTGTAAACCGAGTAGGGTGATTTAATGGAGGTATGAGTGAGAGTATGGGAAAGAGCAAGAGAAAAGAAGGGAATTGGAGAATGGGAGAATAGAAGAAAGGAGAGAGGAAGACAAGAGGGTTTAGTGGAATTTCTTTTGCAATGCCTTGTAGGCATGCAAAGAGCTTGAAATGAGGTCAGCTAAGCCTCTCTGTGCCGGCACCATGTGTGTTGGTTGAAAGGCGGGTGGGTCCCAAGCTTTAAACCCAAGACCAGACCAGGGCAGGGTGATGAGAGATCAGATACCACTGTTCTAAAGGTGCTAGGAGGCGCTGTCCAACATCCAATCAACAAATCAGCTCAAAATTCAAATCGCCTGATGGAATTATAATTCCGATAGACATAAGAATTGTCTTGGTAGGATTGTTTTAGAAGAGGGTTAGTTTGGGAGGGTTATGTTTGGAGGGGTAGGTGGGATGGTCACTGCCGAGTTAATCAGAAGAAAGAGAGCTAATGACATACTGGTGGATTTACTAGGGTCCACTCGGCCATTGCCAACGCTGTTAGTTTAACCTTTCCAGAAGTACACTAATTCGCACTCTGTCAGCAGGGGGGCATTCTGCGCCCCTCTCAAGGACTTTTATGTGCATTAATTAAGACGGGATAGAATTACCAGTGCTTTCCTATCAACAAGAAGAAAAAGGGCGCCTTAATGCTGACATTTGGTCTTTGTTTTCACAGGAAAATGAAATTATGTGGACGAGGAGTGATCATCGAGTTGGTCTCTCGCTATACCCCCATCATTCTAGAGAGAGTAATTTGTGAGCAAGATTAGATGAAGCTGTTTGTCATTAGTGGCATAATACGTGCCATAAATCTCAAAATACTGATATGCCATTTGTTAACGCTGGCCGGGCCGGCCACTGATTTGAACATGACATTGAGAGCTACATGCCTGCAGAGAGATTCATAATTATATACCGGGCAAAGTCCATTCTTTCCAGAGTGGTGTTATTCATACCGATATAAATATACGGGACTATGATCAAAGCAAGAGATAATCCTCTCCCAATAGGTGAAGAGATTATAATGTCCTCCTATTATTAATCTGGTTTCCAATGATAACAGGTCTCTTCATCTGACATGAATAGAGACAGGACGCCTGAGGTAGCAGACTAGAGCAGTCAGCGCCCCATCTCCCCCCCCCCCCCCCCCCCCCCCTGACACCTAACCCTGCGCTCACAGCATGTCATTTCCACAAGAGCAGAGTTCCCGCTGAGCTCAAGCCTGATGGCCAGCTACCCGTAATCTAAGCCGGAGTAGTGGAGCGCAGCCAGCCAACCAGCCAGCCAGTCAGCTAGCCTAGCTAACAAGCTAGCTAGACGGACAGCGGACAGCAGTAGCAGCTACGACATCAGCAGCAGCTCGGGCAGGATCTCCACCCCGTCCTATGCCCTCTAGTTTCCCCCTAGACCTACCATGTAGCTACACGCTCAACTGGGAGACAGGGAGTGAGAGAGAGAAGAAGAGAAAGTAGGAAGGGCAACCCCAAACAGGGTTTTCATTTCAATTGGCTGATTGAGTGGGTGTGATATAAAGCGCATCAGACATACAATAAAAGACCTACAAGATAGTCTACTTTCAGGAAAGATCCATTCTTTTACATGAAAAAACAACAGAAGTAGAGAGAGGGTGTGATATTAAATATTATCTATGGGTACATGACATGTTTTTGTCTTGTAAATTCCTAGATAATTTTCACACTAGAATGTGACATGCGATAGACGTGGTAAAAAGAAACATTTAGAGGAATTAACAACTAGACACTTGATCAACTCCAATATAGGCCTGACATAAATTCTGATTATTCTCTACCACCCCTTTGAGCACAAACAGCCTACTTCTCCTGCTATAGTGAGAGTATGTTTTGACATTTCACTCCTACTAAAGGTTCCTATTACAACGTAGCTCAAAACGCCATCGTTCCGCTTGGAGCGTATCTGAAGCCCGTAACGCGATTCCCGCTTAGCTACGCCGCATACTAAACCAGACAGCGGTGGTACGGAGGGGGGAATACCTACACTCACCAAGCAGGCAGGCAGGCAGGTCTCTGTCTGATCCTCAATCTTTCTATCCCAGTTCAACACGAGTCACATCACAGTCCTTATGTGTTTCCTTCAATAGTCCCACTCCTTCATCTTCATATTAGTTAGACTGTCACGTCTCCAACCATTCTTTCCTTCATTCCACCTCAGCCGATCAGTCTTTCAGTCTAACTTCAACATTTCACTGATATCATACTTTATACCTACTAACTTTGTATTAAGTTTCACAATAAAATACACATTCCCATAAAACATGCATCCACTTTTATCCATCGTTTTCACCACCAGCAATTCTAATGTCTGGTTTTCCTAATTAAAAAGCTGCAAATTATGTTTGACTGTCAACTTGGATTTTATAGAACAATTTTTCTCTTTGTTATCATAATATTTTTCATTAAGCCCTCAAATGCAATCAATCAATCAATCTCTACTATCTAAAAGAAAAACCTTGAATTTAGGAGTTAGGAGCTTTCCAATAAATCTTGGGTTTTCCAAATCATTTAACAGACCAGACAATGACCTTCAAACTACAAGATACCAGAAGGTGATTAACTCTCGCTAGAATAAGACATCAAACAATACAACTCAATCAACCGTTAAATTACTACATACAAAGCAATACATCAATACATGTCTCATATGACTACAAGTGCGAAAAAGTATATTTTCAATTTAGGCAGCTAATTTTCCAACTCGAGGCACAATAGAAATCACTAAATCATAAAATTGTATTGATAGCTTTAAGATATCCATTACTTGTTCCTTTTATGCAAAGAAATATTATACAAAGCAGTAATATTTACATTATGATGACGATTAGGCTGCCTTTGTGCAATTTTAAACCACTTCTTATTATCAAAGATGATGAACCCAAGTATGTCTTTATTGTCTGCTAACATAGGAATGAATAGCAATATTCACAACCCTCTATAGGTTAAAAAAATATATTTCCTTGATGATCTTGTTTTTA
The DNA here is from genome assembly GCA_035222895.1 of Strongylocentrotus droebachiensis. NCBI lineage: Eukaryota > Metazoa > Echinodermata > Echinoidea > Camarodonta > Strongylocentrotidae > Strongylocentrotus > Strongylocentrotus droebachiensis. The sequence goes on from JAVYIG010004472.1 coordinate 69,231, forward strand.
AAGAAAACTGCAAGGGGGAACAGTATCCTTCCTATAGGGAGAGGCTGATCTTTGATACTAATTATTATATTTCAATGTTTGAAACATTTTTATCATAACTGCCTCAGGAATACCTCAGGAATAAAACACTAATATCTATAAACCAAACTTTATTGAAATTCATTCTTGTTGTTTTAATAGACTGTATCATATTGATGTAAAAGAAAAGTTCAGCTCCAGACTAAACTTAAAGATACATGTAACTGTAACAGAAGAAATATAATCATAAGTTAAGTGTTACCTGTAAAGGAGATTTGAAGGTTTTCAGGGTGAATAACAGTCAGAATTCTTGCTTCTTGATATTAAAGGTGATACAGGTTGCATAAGTCCAATCTAAATGAAGAAAGAGATCAAAAACAGAATATTAAACAACCATTTTTTTTAAACATCTTGAGTGTTTAATGATATCTACCTCCCCTCTAATTCAAGACATAGTCTTCTTATTCATTGATGAACAAGTGAAGCCATAGAAATATATATATCCAAGTCAAACATTCCTGCAGAAAAACTATCACCATATTAAGACTGAGTACAACATGTATGAGGGAAGGATATGCAGAAATAATAGAAATATTTTGATATAATTATGGCTATGATTTGAGGCTCATGCCTCCCCTTGCAGAGAGCCATGACCTATATCAATTCATTCCCTTGACTTACTGTTTCATTTCCTATCAAGAAAAAATATGTCTGCTTAGAAACAAACTCCGCTAATCCTATTAAGAAGCAAAAGTGTAGAATAACCATATAATTGCTCACTAGATATATCTCTCAAAATTAGAAACCAATAGCCTTGCATTCTACAACAAACATCACATCATACCCGTACAAATATATTAATATTACCAACAGTAACCACATTCATTGTAAACATATTGATATTTCTGATCTTGGTTTGGTATTTTATAATTCATGGCTTAGTAAGATAATTAATAATATAAACTTATATCGTGTGTATATGCATTGTATCTCTGTACAGGAATAAAGATAAATATCTCCTATGGATATTATTTATGAGATGACACATCTTATTGTCTCTTCATCTTCCTCTATCTCTTCATCTTTCTCTCTCTCTTCATCTTTCTCATTCTCTTTCTACCTCCGTCTCTTTGAATCTAGTTATACATCAACTCAGTGTCACTCTTTGCTTCTTCATATTTCTATATTAATTCAATTCAAATGAACATTTATCTTCACTTTTGTTTTACATTCTTTACCCCCCCCCCCCCCCCCCCCCCCTCTCTCTCTCCCTCTCCACTTTCTCCTTTTCTATTGATTATCATGTTCTATACCTCCCTTTCTGTACCTGTCCTTTTTCTCTCATATTCTGTATGTTTGTATGTTTGTGTGTCCGTCTCTGTGTGTGTATCATACTTTACATCAGGACTAGCACAGTACTGCACCTGCCCTACAATCTACAATGAATTAATCTTTACAAGACGGGAGAGGTGTGAAGAAGGTTCGCATCACATCCGGCTCAACAAAGGTTAGTGGGCCAATGTCAAAGACGGTTCATCTAGAAGACTCTTCACACTATCAGCTCAAATTCAAGTTTAGGCTTTCACACAAATATAGATACAATAACCATTTCAATTACAACATTCTCAAGTTTTAATTCACTCATTCTACAATATTCTATAACATTCTGTCTCACGATACATTGTACATTTGAAGATCAATAACATTTATTTACCTTTAGAGGGACCAACATTTACATTGATTAAAATTTCATCACAAATGGCTACTTTCTGCTGATTTGCAGTACAAGTGTTCCCCACTGACACAGACAGACAAACGGTATAGAAAGAATGTATGAATTATGTATGACATTAAGCGTGACTTGTTTTATCAGAGATCAGAATCAGTGATATAAGACTGCTGACCTCTTGACTACATCCAACGACCTGTCTAAGCTTTTAACGCACACATTTCTACATATCAATGATCATCCATAATGCAGAAAGGAGGCGCGGTGGCTCAGTGGTAGGAAAGTGGTCTCGTAAACAAGAGGTCCCGGGTTCAAAACCAAGTCAATGCGCTCCTGCCCTTTGGTAAGGCATTAATCCTCATTGCCAAGTCCCTTTGTATAATAAATAAAGAGAAACGCATCTTAAAATCAACCTCCAATATCTTCCATCTTTTCATATTCTAAGCCTTTTCTTTAATCTCTCTCAAGAAGTTCCAGTTCTAGAAGACCATGCATGGTGGCAATGACCAAGTTCATTCTTACCAAAAGATCTGGCCCAAGCTCCGGCCGAAGTTCTAGCCCAAGTTTAAAGCACAGACGAATACCCATACAAGAGCCAAGGCTAGCTTCACACGAATACAAGGACAAATTACTGATGCCTATCATTCAGGAGACAATGAAATAAAAAGAAACCCTGCTATCACAATGATTTGAACTGGCCTGACCAACTATTGTGATAAGCGTCATTGGATCAGCGACAACGTACGTTCTGGTGGCACTGCATTAATTGATGGCATTCCTTTCCAAAAGCTCATCTTTTTTCATGAGCCTTTGCTGCATAAAGTGTTGATAATAATCACAACTGATAATATAAACATTGGAAAGGACCAACAAGCAGGCAATTACAGAGCAAAATGAATTAAGAGTGGAGATAAGCTGAGTCTGTCCATTACCGCACATCGCCACATGTACTGCCGGTCTGAAATTGTTTTCTCATTAATATTCATAATTTGTTTGATGAATTGCTTTCCACTCAAGCAAAAACAAAGCAACAAAGTGAGAGAAAACAAGGTAATACATGAAAGCACTTTACAGCGCACTAATGGAGATGAGAAAAATGCAAATGATTTAAACTAATGGAGTATAAGATGAGTGAGAGTAATTCATTTGCAAGTATAATGAACCAGTAACAACAAAACAGAAAAAAGACTTGTGAAAGATTAATGCAAGCCCCTTTCCTCTGTTCAAAACTGAATAATACATATGTGTTTTTAGAATTAATTTACACTTGTCAATAAACCACAACCCTGGGAAATTGATAAGATATGCAAATGTCAGAATTTGATAGGTTGCACGGATCAAATTTTCAACAGTGTTTTAGCGTCGCGCAGGCATTTCTATGGATTTTGCCTGCATATTCTGGGAAAGTGAGAAGAAACACTGTTTGCTAAACCAACTGCTAAGTTGCGCTGTTTTGGAAAGTTATCATCTTACTAATTGTGTTTCTGCAAGCCGAAAATTTTGCATGATTTTTTTTCTTCTGTGGATGAGGAGCACAATGTGAAATGCCACAGGGTTTTAGGGGAGCTCCTCTTCCATCAATGTATTCAATAACAATGGATTCAGAAAAGAAAATGTTTTTTCTCATTTTTAGGGCTTGCTCTCTCTGACATCACAAATAAATAAACATTACAATGTCAACAAAACTATTCCACAAGTAGGATAGCAAATGTAAAGCACATTTTTTTTAAATAAAGATAATCAATTCTAGTCAATGAATAAAATTATTATAGAACGCGACAATTGAGTGAAATTTGTCAGTCTGAAGTTTATTCTAGAGAACTTTCCAATGTTCATAAAAATCTTCAATTAATTAGCAAACCACAAATTCTTAAAAATGCAAATTTTGATCAAAATTATTCAAACCGTCGTAATGAAAAAAAAGTGGATGTAAAATGGAGGGAGAAAGGTTGACCACAAATACTTACTCATCCACTGAGCCCTCCACAGTTAATCACAGACAATTTCTCAATAAATGGGAAAAAAGATATTCCTCAAATTAAGCGGGCAATATTGGTAGAATATCTGCCAGGTTTCCTGCACCAACCATTGCTTCTAGATTGACTTTTGATGAGCTTCGGTTCTTTCTCTCAAGATCATTTATTTTTTTCTTACATGCTGGCTACTTGAACTATATCTGACCCATCCTAGAGAATGAATCCTAGAGAATGAACCCTAAAATAAGATGATCGGCCTTTTTTGTATACTATTAATATAAAATAAAATAAACATGATATCATAGTTGGTCATGTTGCTATGTTATCTATTTTTGATAGATATCAATCGGTTTCTTTCCTCATATCTGATTTGGAAGAAGAGGATCTCAACAGATCAGATCATCTTTACTTTCACTTTACAAACCGTCCCTCCCTCATCCTTAACACAACAACCATTTCAAACTATTCTCATCAAAGCCAAAAATTAGTCTGGAAAAAAGCATTACTTTGGAATCAAGAAGATCAAACAAACATAACAAAACAAAACCAATAAAAGAGATTCCTGTCGTGTGATATGTGAGAACTCATGAATAGATCAAAATAGATATGGTGCATTAAAGACTAAAACAATCTTATGCATATTATATTTGAAGTAGGTATTTCATCATTGAAACAATATCGCTCTGCTTTATATCTTATGTAAACTTTATATATGTACTTCACTTAATTACTTAATATGACATCTTGGAAATTTAATACCAATAATAACAACCAGCTTTGCTGTAACCCTGCTCATTGGAACCTATCACTTTATTTTGTCTATTACCCTTTTTTATTTTCTTATCTTACTAATGCCTTTCATCAAGTATCTTGACTAAACAAATTGAATGAAAACTTGAATTTATAAATAGAGTCTGGATGTGAGCCCATTCCACTTCCATCACTTTCACTGGGCCACATGCAATGTCATGCATATTCCCATGATACAAACACTCTAACAGACAAACAAACAAACAAACACAAAGCCGGCTGAAAATCCCTGAGTGAGAATTCAAATAAAATGGAAATATTCAGAGGTAGCTCTGCAGGCCTGCAGGTATACATCACGCAGCTCTCTCTCTCTCTCTACTTTCTTTCTTTCTTTCTTTGATGATGATATTATGAATTTCAAGGGCACAGAATGATGTCAGAGCGTTGATCCACACATTCTCTGTCATCCCCTCTTGTCAACTAGAAATAAAGCAGCTTTACTAAGGCTCTGCATCCGACCGGCCAGGCTGCCTACCTGCCTGCCCTGGGCTGCAGGCATCATGTCATAAGAGGGACGGACCATCATGTATAGAAATGTCCAGTTTTTAAAAGCAAAGAGAGAGAGGTAACCAGGAATCTTTAAATCCTTGGAAATTTGTCTGTTTTTCACATTTTTCTCACTCTGTATTTCGTTCACTCATAACCCTCTCAATACCACACAAAGATACAAGATACAAAGTATATATACCTACACTTAGGTTTCTTTCATTTTCATCAACTAAGAATGCAGTGCTTATCAAATGGTACAATTTTTCTTTACCACTAAATGAGAGTAAATAATATTTTGAGAGTTAATCAGAACCGACAACCAATATTCCTATATCCTTGAATTTTCCCCCAACAGAACAATACTGATTTGAAAGTGATCTTACTCTGTGTAGCTAATGATATTTATTTTTAAACTGTGTATGGCTATTAAGACGTGATGCGATCCATGGAGTTGGTATTTATGATGGTTGGTATGAGTGGAGAGTATCATCATCCAATGATTGAAACATCTTGAGTTAGCTAGCTAGCTGTTTGGTATGTTGTGAGGCATGTTGAGATGTATGTAATAAACTTGATTTGATGCGAATGGAATGCATGGTATTTAGCTCCAGTGGTGATTATCTCTCAACAAGATGACTCTCTTACTAAAACCCTTTCACATAAAAACATTAATCTCTACGAATCCTGTCATGGTGTGAAGAGCCTCAGCTACCCATTCACCGTACTCCTATTCAAAGGGTCTACAGATTCTAAAAATGCTAAATAATGCAACAAAACAGCAGGAGAAGAAATATGATTTTCATAACTTCATCAGACTAACAATATCTCTGTTCGATTCATTTAAACTCAACTGCATAAATATATCGATTGCATTGGATTAGTTGTTTGATGTGAACAGCCTCCATGCCATGGTTTCTGCATTAGAGATTACTGGTTCCATGATATAAATATTTTGTTGAATTCTGGACAGTTGGATGGCTTCATTGCAGCCCTATGTAACATCAATCATGGTGTCTAATTGACAGACACAGATATAATTGGAAGACATGATCTGCAATGATTAACTAATAACAATTTAGAGAGTGAATATTTCTTCTTTAGTAACATAATTTGTGTTAATTAGGGAATGAACACCTCTTTTTAATCCTACTTTTTCTCAGAAATGTGGGTGGATAAACAGACAAATAGAACAACTCAAACAAAGCAATGCAATTACCAAAGAACTAGCAGCATGACATCAAAAGATGAGCTTCACTTTGATTCAAATTAAATTGCATGAAATATATATTTTTTTAATTCTTGTACTTCAAAGAGTGAATATCCAAAAGATTGTTTTCTCTCTGAATATTTCCAAGTTTCAAATGTACACTCATACAACAAAAGATTTGTAAGCTTCAGGTTTAATGACATTTTTTAATTCTCAAAAAAATATTACGGTAAGCTTTTAGTTTTACAAAGGAATGAAAAGTTAAAATAATGTATGAAAAGACTGTATATAGCAATGTGGCCAAGGAGGCTTAGAGGTACCAATGAACTTGTGAAGCCAAGATGAAATATCTTTCTTAAGTGTTTGGGAGATCAAGATGAATAAAACACAAACATAGGATAGTCAAATTGACTTAAAACATGGAATTAGCAGGCAATTGTGGTCGATCATCGCAATGCATTTATTATAGATGCATTTCTATGAAACACACTTCACTTTGTGTCTGAAACTTAACAATTTGTTAAATCTGCAAAATTCAAAAGCTTTTATATATTTTTCAAATGTTAAAATAGTTGATTTAACCTCTTGAATACAGCATTATTATTTTCTGAAGTTCTTTTCATAACATGCCATGTTCATAGAACCAGCCAAGATCAAATTGAGTTTCAACTAGCAATAAATGATTACAAACATATGATGGGGAATTCTATCCTTTCAACACAAACAGAAATTGAGGTTAATATACTGTCATAGGAAATGATGAATGTGAACTTAAAACAAAAGGAACTATTAAAGATGAGAGCTCGCCTTCTTGGCTACAACATAGGTAAAAAAACTAGCAAAAACAAGGCTAGGAAGAAAGTTGACTTCCGTCATCCGTAGCGCTAATGGGGCGCTTATGATTACTTGCCTTGCCGGTAATTATCATTGTTTTCCTGGACTTGAAAATGAATTCGGAGTGAGTCAGAACTAGAATTGTGATTGCTTATTTTACAGGAAGCCTAACATTTACAAGACAAAGTCAAGATTCTCAAGGCTATCACTGCATTGGAAAACTACAAGTGTCAACTACAGACCTACTTAGTAAGTTACACCAAACTTATTGCGTATTTGATTTTCACCCCTTTCGTTTTGAATATGATCACACTTAGGCCTAAAAAAAAAAATTGATGACTTGGCGTAACGGGTCACTGAAAATTAGGGTAGGTAGGGCGATATTCTTTTTTTTTTTTTTTTTTTTTTTTTTTTTGGTTGTTGTTGTTGTTGCTTATATTTGCATACATGAAATTAGCCATTCATACACATACATACATACAGTGGCGTAGATAGGTCCTCAGACCTTGGGGATGATCTGATGAGAGGGGTAGACCACAATATGTTCAAATAACTCCACGCACACACACACACATATATGGACACACACATATATGGACACACACACTGTGTGAGCAAAGTGAGCAAGCCAAATTGTTGAAATCTTGATCACCTTGGGACCTGGGGGATGCATACATACACCTGCCCCCCCCCCCCCCCCCTGCATACATACATGTACATGTACATACAACCTCATGCACATAAAATACAAACATACGAACGCATTAATAGGTTTCCAACAGACCCCAGTCTGAGATATCTCAGACACTGTCTTCAACAAGATAAACAGGTGAATATGTAGGTTTAGAAGGGGCTGTTCACAAATATTATTATTTTCACAATGTATTGACTAACATTTAAACAAAAAAACAAAAAAAAAACAAAACAAAAAAAAAAAAAAATTACAAAAAAAACAACAACAAAAAAATAAAAAAGCGTAGGGTCGGCGATAAAAATAGGGTCGGGCGGGTTACGCCAAGTCATCAATTTTTTTTTTTAGGCCTTAGTTGGTAACATGTATTTACGGTATGTATGTATCTACATTGGAAGACATAAACTATATTGGCCAAAGCAACGTTTACATAAAGTTAAAAAACATTTAACCAAATCCCTTAATCTGCTTTGCTTTTATCTGTTGCAATTAACACATTGCTTTTCACAGCTTCTTTCAACTCACTTGTTACCTATTCAAATAGAATGGGCAAATACTCTTAGAGAATGGCAAGAATAGAAGACTTTTAACCGACTCACAAAACAAACAAAGATGTTGCTTCCGAGAACAATTATTTCATAGTGAAATGGCCAAATTATGTTTGATCATTTTCATTTTTCAGAGAGAGAGAGAGAGAAAGAGAGAAAAGGGAGAGACAGAAAGAAGAAATGTTAATGGAAAGTATTGACATACACAGGATTCAAAGGACATTCCATATCTGTACATTACACAAAATATAAGAGAGCATTATGACAGCATTTCCCCAGTACTTCACTACTTGAACAGTTTTCACACAATCTCTAGAGATCCTTTCATGAAGGGCTTCTTCTAATTGTATTCCAGGAACATCCTAGAATAAAAGAAACTGAACCACTTCATAAGTGAATGTCTTGCTCTGAACTCGTCCATTGAGTGCACTTGTATGAAAGAAGGTGCACTTGTATGAAAGAAGGAGCACACAACATATAACACAACCAACACCACTCCTACCACCAATAATTGCCCACAACACGCAATAGATTTTGAATAAAATCCCTAATCTAAACATCCTTTTAGAGATCAAAGTTTAACTACACTGGTTCATCTAGAGCTGCCTCTGTTCAATCCTAATGATCAGTCTATACCACTTTCACTTTTCTGCTTTCTGAGAACCCATTTTGTGGTTAAGTGTTGTTCTACTAACACAAAGAATTCAATTATAGGGATTCTTTTATCATCTGCGCTTAATTTCTTACTAAAATGAAATCTTCTAAATTAGGTCAACCATCATGGAATCACTAACTTATCTCCCAACTCAATAGAAATCATTCCTGTACAAAAATGTATAATCAACTACCACACATTATATTTCAGTTAACAAAGAAGTAATTGTCTGTTGGAGCACAGAGGTAATGCATTTCTGGCTTTGAACAGATATAATAAAACTAAATTATTAAAAGGACAATTTTTTCTAACCGAAAATTAGTTTTATGCATGGGTCATTGTTTTCTGACATAATGAAAACATTCGTTCAGAAACAAATCGTTAAAAAATCTCAGATTAAATTAAAGTTTGAAATGAGAAGTGAAACTAAAGATATACAGTGATCAAACTGGATGTTTTCTTCTTCCTAGTATCTTTGTTTTTCCAAATGTTGATAGTGATTCCCTCTCTCTCTTGTGTTTTGAAAACTGATTAAAAGAAAACATGTGAAATGATATGCGAATGTGTTATGTTTAGTTCAGCATATCATATATCCTAAACTTCCATTTAGTGACTAAAATAATATCTCAATTCATAAATCTATTTTGTGAAGTTTAAGAAAGCAAGTTGCTTTTAAAACTGTGCAATCTGCCTTAATGATTGTTAAATAATTTAGTTCAGTTTGAAGGAAAAAATAACTTTGAAAGCAATACCATCATGTAACAACATATAACTATACACATTTCTCCTTCTTCTAAGTTTTCTCTCTAAATGAGGAAAGTCTTAAATGAATTTTGTTCTTCATGTTAATCAAATTAATTCTTTACCCTCTTTGCAATGATTTTGCTTTTAATTCTCAGAGCACAGTTAATCATGGAATAATGGTCACCATGATGAAACAAAGTAAATTGATTGTGAAAATCTGGAAACAAAAAGCAGAGTAAAAGGAAAAAAGACATGCAGGAAAAGAAAAAGCTGAAAATCCAAGACAATCTGAATATGCTTGCCCGTAAGAGAGACTGATAATTCCTTCAAGCTATATGGCAATCAACTATCAATTGGAAAGAGAGTAAACTTGTCTTTTCTTCACAGATGATTTTCTGTTGCAAGATCTCTCTATCATCTAGGAGGAAGATACAAGGAAGGATAGGGCAAGGAGAGAAAGAGAGAGAGTGAAGAGAGAGAGAGATAGATAGATGGAGTGAGGAGGGAAGGAGTGATGTTCACAGGCCATGCACTTGTCGCGGGGAAGAGCAGCTCTGTTGACACATCCAACAAGCACGCTGACAAACCGGGGCATGTAACCTAACAGACCTGAATGAGACTATGCTTCTACGCACACTGTGCTAGCTAGCTCAGAGTCAGAGAGACGGAGAGGTAGAAGAGAGAATTACTCAAGGGGAGATGACCAAGAGGGGAAAAAAGAGGGGGTAGTGGGTGGAAGGAGAGAGAGGGAGAGAGAAAGAGCGAGGCTATAGAAATCTGCGGTTGGTCTATTCACAGTGGATCTCACATTTCTTTACAACTAGCTACCTTTCACTGCGGGTTCAAGTCTAACTTTCTACCTCACCTTGATATCGCTAAAGCAATGATTATCCAACACGGCCTGCTCGTCTCCACCGATACACCTCCGCTATGTCAAAACTTTTTTCCAGATAAATTTTCCTCAAATTGTTGTGATTTGTTTGGATACTTCACACTGTAACTAAGGTAGGTATTCCAATAGTTTGTTAAGTCCATTTGATAGTGAAAGCAATGTAAAGAAAGTTGTTATCTCCACTATAAGTTGAATGCTATCAGATGGCTTGTAGCACGCAATCACTTCACTCGTAGCCACCTCCTAAGGCAGGGTTACAGCCACACGCTGCAAACTTGAGCGGCTCAAAAAAGTTGATGGGAAATACGAGGCAAGCCGAGAATTGACAAAGGAGAGCGCCAGAGAAAGAGAGAAAAAACACTAGGACTTCTCTCGTGCAGAGATAAAGAACCAATCCACACTGAAATTGAGTTCCCCAATTGGCTAGGTCATAATTGCACTGGCATGTATGTATGTATGTATATACACAGACACTCTGCAAGTCGGCCTATTCCCCCCTGCGGATTGTTGTGTCCTATTGGTCGCCCAATCAGCGACAAAAACTGGCGAGCTTATAATTACAGGGAGACTCCTGGTATGTGCTGTAATGGTAGCACTGACTGGCCAAGACTAAAGCAGAATGAAACGAGGTCAAGGGCGTCTAATTTATGCAGCCAGTCTCTCATATTTGCACTCATTCTAGACGTGATTGGACGGCTGCAGTATGACTTCAGCCTCAATCTTAGCTTTTTTTCTCTCTCTCTTTTTTTCTTAGTACATAGGGACAGGTTGAGATAGTCACTTTCAAGGGAACCAATTAGCATTAGTTTAGGCAAGAAAACTTGTCTCCTAGCTTGATCTCTCTCCTCTGTTTCTCTCTTGCTCTCTCTCTCTCAGAGGTATGATATTGCACCCAGATTTGTTCTAGGGGACTTGAGCAAACAGTTTACATCAAACTTTCTAATAGTAATATTCTAATCATTCATATCATTAATTTATATCACTGAGTGTTGTTCTTTTCTGGATTTACATTAATTCTGTTTTCTACCACTGAAAATTTTCTCCCTCACTTCAGCAAGGTTTTTTCTTCTTTCCTTATGAACCTAGGTTTAGAATCGATACTATAATATCCTATTGTTTCAAAGATGTGACACAAAAATAGCTCATTTAGTTAAACAAATTATCTTTCTTCTTCTTTTTTTTCTTCACACATTATTCCTACATTGAACTTCGTTATAAATCTCTTCAATAATTATCTTTCCTTCATTTTTTTTTTTTTCATTCCTCTTACATTTACATATGTCCTTTTTGTCTTGTTTTTATTTCTATCTGTTACACACAGGGTTTTTTGTGGTTAAAACTAAGGGTATAATTATAATGATCTCTCTTTCTCTCTCTCTCTCTCTTTTCTCTCTCTCTTTCTCTCTTTCTCCCTCTTTCTCTTTTACTCTATTCCTCTATCCTCCTAATTCTACCACTCTCATCAAATCTACTTTTGTAACTGATGTACAGTACTACCTGTACAAAACAAATAGTTGGTTTTCCATCTAGACATAGTCTCTTCTCTTCTTTTCTCTTTACACGATTTGATTGAAAGAGTTCCGTCCTTCTGCTACTGATACATTGGCCAGGACAGTTTCAGGTTAGAATCATAAGGACAGTAAGAACTTCAAACTAAACTTGATCCGTGATCCAGGCTTGAAGCTCCAATCTAACATTACAAACTACATTGTCACGGTCAGTGTAGTTGAAACCTTGGTAGTAATATCCAAGGACTACCATTACTTATCTGTATCTTAACTTGTATCTTCTCTATCCCATCAAGCTACTAAACTATCATATCTCTCTAGATACACCCCCCCCCCCCCCCCCACTCCATAGAAAGGTCATCAATAGAGAAAAGAAAGAAAGAAAACAACCTGTTTAAATGTGTTTAATTAGACGTGACCCTGTAGAGAATAGGCGATGGCTGAGCCTCGGGTCTACTCTATTACATGATCCCTAAATCTACCGGCTTCAACCCTACACCCCTCATATAACACCCCTGCTACCCTCATTAGCATTTTGGGTAATCTTCTGAAAAATATGGTAGCAGCTACGTGACTCCACGTTTTAATTCTGCCCTCTCATATATATACTCCCCCCTAGCTGAGTTTTGGTGCACGGTGGCAGGCTTATAATGGGTATAACTTGCAGCGTAACACACTGAATGTTTATCTAAACTACATATCAGAAGGGCACCAGAATTACTGACACGTTCCATTATAATTACTTACAAATACAATTTTCCTCGGACTTGGGGACTATCATTTTTTGACTTGCAACAGACCATTTTTAACACATTTCTCAAAAACAATCAATATCTATTGATTTTACTATTTTTATTCAAATTTTAAAGAATAAAACTGAGCAATCTTGATGTAGCCTCACTTCTAAAGTCATGATTATCAGAGTGGTCCACAGGGGGTTTAAACATGTATCAGCGACAGGTTTGAAAATCGGCAACGGGTAATATTCATTCTCAACCAAAATATTTGACATAAAATGTGATTTGAAATATTTCAAAATGTGGTTCAGATTGCATCAGAGTGCATCTAAGAACTTTAGCGCCATCCGCAAGCCCTGGATTCTGGCCACTAGGGCCTTCTACTTCACATACTGTCTTGTTTCAGTTCATACGCCTTCCTCTCCCCAATCTTACAAGTTTGAGTTTTTGTTTTATTGATAAGCTCGATTATAGTCTTTTTGTTTTTTTCTAGTGATTGTTATTTAATCTCTTTCACAAACTCCTCAAGCATGTAGTGTATTGATATGTAATTATTGAAACACTAAAAAATGCTAAGATATGCCAGGCAGCAAACAGCTTTACACATTACCAATTCAGAAAAGATTATAAGAATCAAATAAGCACCTGCAAAACCGTTGAAAAACACAATGTCAAAAAGCATTAACCTCATGTCATCAAAATCTTGATAACGTTGCATTTATCACGTAAAAGCAGATATTTTTTCTACAATATTCATCAAGATGTTAAAGATTGCCTACAACCACAATCAGGTAAGCACTGTTTCACCCACACTCTTGTGTATTAACGATGAATAAACCTATCCTACCATCGATTTCTGATTTTCTGTTATGGAATGTCCATTCGTTAAGAAGTCATTACCAACACCTCCTTGCGCACTATAGGGAGCTGCACTGTCTAATCCTTGTTCAATTAGCGCTCCTCGAATTGGCAGCTCCTCATTTACATACAACTGTCCCTTTATCCAAACAGAGCTAGGCTAGCCCCAGGCAGAGAGTGGTAGGGCTAATTACTAGGCAGCTACAATTTCATAATCTTGTTTGCTTTTTCTCCTTGGCTCTGACCTTATGAGGTCAATTCAAAATGGCTCCCTTGATGAGGACGGCTAAAAGAATGTTGAGAAGGAATTGTGTTTAGCAAGAAAATCTCTCATAATTGGCATGTGGTTTCTTCCCGGCTTTCAACAATAAAAGCTCTTTTGTGAGCAAGTTCATGCAGTTCCATTACCGATCTTAAAGCTCATTTCAATTCTGTGTCATAAGGTCCTTAAGAAATTCTATGCCAAGAAAAAAAATGATATCCCACATAACTTGTGAAAGATTTTTCTGCAGATGTGAGATCAGATTATGAAGTCCAGTCCTTCTCATCAATTCTCTACACAATTCTGATTTTTTATAATTTCTAATTCAGAATGCGGTAACTAGTACATCAAGGCTTCTGCAATTTCAGCAAAAATCAATGTTTTTGGTATGCAGTATTTAGGGGATCGTTTTACACAGCCATACAATACAAGGAGGAACGGCGCAAGGCAACAGCAAGCTAGCACCACTAATAAAAAAAAACAGAAAGACAAAACCAACCCAACTACGCCAAAGACAAAAATCGAAGATGTGTTTCTATCTAGGCCAATTATGCCCAGACTTTTTGACTTTTTCCAGAGCACAATTATTTGAAGAGAAAATCTCCTCTTTTCTCTTCCCATAGAAGAGAGCAATCCCTCACTGTGTTTCTTACCATCAATTGAATAAAATGAATTTGAGCAATGACTGATGAGACTGTTAGCTTTACTAAAGAAAGAAATGTATCAGGTGAAGCACTCTTTGGTCTGCTCCTTCAACTTTCCATATTTGGTGATTCCCAGACCCAATCACAGCTTGATTTCAAGACTTGATTGCACTACACAGTGTCTCATAAAAAAGGAATACATACCACTAACAAACTAACAAACAACAGTATACCATGAATCAAATATAGCAAGCATTATACCTGATTACCTGTTAACATAGCAATTCTACAGATTTTCTGTGCATATGGGCCTTCTCATATATTTAAGTCAATTACAGCAGTTTATTCCCTTGATAATCATATTTTATTTCACCTTATAAACTCATAACTTATTTTCTTGGTATCCACATCCCATCTCTGTCTCTCTCACTCTCTCTCCTCCCCGCTGTATTTATCCCTTGACCCCTTGCAGCTCATTCCTCCTCATATCGGGGTCAGCGGGTCACTTTTTGCCTCAGAAATTGAATAAGAATTGATTCCGCCGCCCACCCGCCCGCCCGCCCGCCCGCCCGAGTCTTCCTCTCTCTCCGATGGCACAAACGCTGAATTTTGAATCAATTCCAAGCCAGGACCCAGTAATGAGACATAACTGTATGAATCATAGTAGAGAGTTTGTCATGGATTGCACCAATGTCTTTAACCTATAACACATCAAGTTTCTGCTTTGATTTCTATTGCTTCAAATGTCCTTAGACCTCAACTTCTTTTTCTTCCACTATGAATTAATTTGCCTGTCAGTAGCTTAGCAGTCTTTCTCTCTACTGTTTAATATTTCTCTGTTTTGTAGCCACTATCAGGACAAGAATAAATAATGTTTCTAACCTTCTTTGCTGCTCCTACACTGTAAAGGTGTGACTTACTTTTAGTAAAAAAGTCTTTACCTTATACTTTCACTTTTTTAACAGGGAAAATGGAAATCAGTGTTCAAATAACCTTCTCTCATGCATTATCCTTATTCTTATAATTGAACTTTTTACCCAGTGGAAAAATATGCCATGCGAGCATACTACATTTTGTAATGAGAAAGTCAAATACATCTAAAGCATTTAATTTTTATATGCAATGCTCTTAAATAATATAATAAGCTTTTCATGATTATACTATGAATACTGCCTGGTTATGTTATGGATATCAAAAGAAAGATTAGATGTAGGCCATAGAGTTAATACAAACTAGAGTGTATATTTTTACCTTTAACTGATAAAATAGCAAGATCTATAAAGATTAAGGGGTTTACATCCCAACTTACATACCCATTACCCAGCATCTATCAAATATCAATGTTAAGTTACTGTTTCCTAATTACTACTAGTTATTAAGTTTATTATGTACAAAATGAACGATTCTATCACAAAGAAAAGTTAAATAATTCCCCCCCCCCCCCCCCGATATTTTTGGAATATGGTTTTGCCACTAGCTTTTCACATACATCTGATATCAAAATCTTTAAATGAATCAAAGATGAAATGTCAGAAATGTTAGTCTTGTTGAGAATTGTGCAGTGTCATGCGATCAAACGAGATGAATACTGAAGAAGCATTTCAACAAATTACATATTATTTTGATTCAACTACTATCTATTTTCATTTTTGAATTAATCTTGGCCTATTCATCTCTCATGTTCTTCCAACATGAATGCGTGCGATGTGAACGCTACTATCGCTATGACCCTCAAGCTCTCATCGTAACACAAGACGTTTAGTTGCTAGCAGGGTCCGATGCCGAGAGGAAAGACTGGTAAGAGACTGGTGCGCTACCACCAAAGCTTCTTTACCCCTTGGGTATGACTACATCCATCATCACATCTCAAACCTAGAGCAAGTAAGAACATTCTCACTAGCCTGCCTGCCTGCCTGCCATGTGTCAAGTTCACAGTAAGATCTCGATCAGAAACCAAACCAGGGGAGTGTTTCACAAAGACTAAGATCGACTCTAAGATCGACTTTAAGTTGGACTGTTATATGGCAGGCCATTCATGCCACTGTTTGCTCTCTCCATTTACTGGCATTTGTATCTCACGGGTCGTACAAATCATGTTCACAAATCTACAGAATTTATATTTTTTGATAATTCATTATTGAAGTAAAAAAAAATAATCTAACAATCATAATGGGGAGAGAAAAGTGGCATGAACGGCCAACCATATTTAAATCCAACTTAAAGTCAATTTTAGTCTTTGTGAAACACTCCCCCACCTCATTATTCTACTATCCTTTTATTTTCTGAATTACAACAGTCAAACTCCCAGGAGTTTCCTCACATTACTCTATGTAAACTCAAATATATGGGAGTATCATCATCATATCACCATAGTGTAAGTATAACTCTTTTGTTTACACAAAGTCTTCTTGGATTTGCTAATCAAAGTAGGATACCTTAGGACAATTACAAATAATCTTGTACATTTTTAAAAGAGTTGTGGCGTTTGCCAGACCTCAGCTGAGAATCAGTGATCAGCTGATATAACCATCATGTGTAATTTAGATTAAATTGTTTACAGTTTGTGTGTAATATTCTTCTAGTCCACTATTTTTTCTCTCCATAAATCCTCTTTTCTTCAAGTTTTTTCTTTTCTTCCCTATTTTCCTTCTTTGTTTTACATCTCCCTTTGTTAACCCTAGTTCCACTCTTACCTAAACACAACACAAGACTGGACAGAGAGTCAGAGACAGTGATAGAGTGAAGGATTCAATAGCTAGTCCAGTGCTAATATCCTATACTACCGGTATTTCCCATCTTTCATATCAAGATGGCAGGTTTTGAAGAATATAGTTGTAGCCGAGCTTTACTTAATTGCGCTGATTACCAAACCGACAAGTACCACCACACTGGATCCCAAGATGCAACTCACACTTGACGATGGCGACACAGGCAAATGTCGTTTTATCAAGCCAGAACACAGCCCCAAGGTTTAATTTACTTCATGCCCTCGAATAAACTTATAGAATGACCACTGAAGAGAGATAGATAAAAAGAGAGAGAGAGAGACATAGATAAAGAGAGAGAGAGACAGATAAACAGAAAGAGCAGGGAATATGTCTTTTCAAGATTTTACATCCAATCTCCCTTATTATTTTCATCATGCCTGTTGTTATCTTTGCAGCACACTTCTGCCACAAGTTCAAAGATTTTTTGCAATATTTTGTTCTTGAATTCAACAATAACAAGAAAGCCATTGTTTAATAGGGAAAATATCAGCTATTACCTCTTGCTTGTTGTACATATATACATTACTTTTCATTAGACATCTGCTGACAATGGAATCGTCTCATTTCTCTGAATTGACTGCAAAGTGTGACAATTTTTTCTGGGCTTTCACCATGCCTGAAACATGCACTCTAGTGAATCACTCCACATTCTGAGCAACTTTTCAGTTGTTACACAACATCATAGAGCATTAGGGAAATTGAAAATAACAGTTCAATAAATGACCTCTACCACACATGACAAGTGTTAGTATGTCACTATGATTGAGAGCAAGGTTGACACATAACTCAACTTTCTTTCTTTCTCATGCACTTTCTCCTAATGTAACTCAGAAAAATGATAACCACATATTTCTGCAATGAAACTACTCTCATTAGATCGCAAGGTACGTGATCTTCTCTGAATGTTTTGTATCTTTATATCTTGGCTCATCATTTGATAAAGAGGAAATGAAAGCTTACCTTCTTATTCAGACTTTAAACAAGAGATGTCAAGCTTTACAGAACCATGTCTTTCCTTCCAACACATCAATGGAATGTCACTGTCAAGAAAGATACAAAGCAAGAGTAAAATTGAGACTATTTTATAAACATTAATCTTGAAAGTCAAGATTCTAGTCATTCTCAAATGCAAGGAAGGTGAAGAAGGAGAATTAATTGAATTATGGTACTTGCAACATATTCACCCTAGGATGTAATTGCTACAAGGTTTGAACATACCAGTGTGGGGTAAAAAGAATTAGATTTACTCTCATGTAGGAGGAAGGAAAATGGAGACCGAGGAGAGATTTCAGAAAAGTGCATAAAGCCCCCTCCTACAACCACGCTGTTGTTGATGCTCCTTCTTTTTGCCTGGTGCACGTTAATGAACGACATTTATGCAGCGATGCTGAGCGAGAAAGGTGATAGAGTAAACACGCCGATGGGCGATAACTCTCGGGCCAGATGCGTGTAGCCAAGTTACCGACTTCATTAACTTGAAACATTACAAAAACCCAAATTGGCAAATCACATTAAAGAGAAGCCTCGCGTCAACTGACAACCAGGTCGGCCGAGCATGATTCGGTACGAGTTAGAAGTAAGGTGGGAAGGGAAGGGATTGGTAGAACGGCTGTCATCTCAACTCAACCAAACTATTAAATAAGAATATTACAGACCTATTTTATAGGGATAGTTTTATTATTAGAAATTGTTCAAATAACTTATAAGAAGAAATCTGAAAGGACCCTGTCATAATCAACTAGTTCATATGTGTAGAGGACCTTAGTATTGAACCCCTTCCTCAATCCACCTGCTAACCTGATCCTTCTCTACCGGTCTCACCTACATACCAGTCTTACCTAGAGGGCTTCATATCCCCCCCCCCCTCTCTCTCTCTCTCTCTGTTTAGATTCCTCTACACTAGATCATCATGAATGAACTTGTTATTTCACCTGTCCTATTCATAGCATCACTACCTAGCCTTAGACCTTTCCTCAAGTACTAACCCTAACATTATTCATCTCAAATGTTACAAAAAGGAAACTGACACAAGTCATTCCCTCGTATTTTAGTTTTATCTACTCACAATCATTCCTGAACAAAACATTGTTACTTCAAGATGTAATTATTAATTAGAAGAAGATTTCTTTGTGGTTTGGATACTAATTAATTCAGATGGTTTTATGCTGTCAATGAGATTTGCTTAGGTGTACCTGTAATCATGTCCGAACGTCATTTGGATCTAATGTCAGTTGTAATCAGATTGCTGTCCAATCAAATGATAATGATCTGATGTGACTTGAATCAAGTTAGAGAACAAACAAAAGAGAAGTATAGAGAATGAAACCTTTCTAACCTCACATCAATCACGAGGCCCTTAATTCACACATCACCACCCTTTATTTTCTCCGCTCCTGATATATTATGAAAAGATGGAAAGACAAGATTGTCCATGTATAAAGTTATTGCAACCTAAATGCATTGTGCAACTGCGCTAAAAAGACAGAAAGAAGAGGGAAAATCAAGACGAGAACTGCTTGGTCCTAGAGGCCATCTATATGGACAGATTCAAATAATCATGTTAACGGCAGACCAAAGTACACCCGACTGTGTGACTGTGAATAATCCTATCAGGCATTCATCCGCAAATTTGATCAGGGAAGTTCGCCTCACTTAAAACCCTCATGCCTTCTATATTTCTGAGATAAAAAAAGGACTGCTCCTCCTGCCCTCCTAGCTTTTTTTCTTTGGTCATCTTTGCATCAACATTTCTGTCATGCTACCGGTTTCATTTATACATAGTGATGGGGAGTGAAAAGCACAGTGGTAGGCAAGCGGGCGGGAGGGCAGGCAGGCAGGCTGGGGTAGAGAGGAGGAGGTGAAAGCTACCAATGTTTTTATCCAATCCCCCATGAAGAGAGGTGGCTTCTCTCTCTCTCCGCTGTGATGTCATCTAAAGTGATTGACATATCATCGCCTGGAAGGTGAAAGAGAGAGCGTCCAAGGATGAGATTAACCCAACTCTAGGGCATTACGGAAAGGATGGAGGGGGTGAAGGAGTGATGGAGGGATGGAGGAGAGTATGGTGGAAAGACTAACCCAACTCTGGGGCATTACCTAAAGAAAGGAGGGGGTGATAGAGTGATAGAGGGATGGAGGGGTGTACAGTGGAAATATTGTAGAGCATTATGGAAGGGAAGGGGGAATGATGGAGGGAGAGATGAAGAGATGTAACCCTTTTCAGTGGAGTGCTAGCTAGGGGTGGGGTCAAGGGAGGAGATTGGGAAAGAGATTAATGGTACTGTGAGGGTATATGAAGGGGGTGGAGTAGGGCGGGGTGGAGGAGGACGGGGATGGGGGAGGGTGGAATGAAGTGATAATGATAGTGTGGGATGTGTGTAGGATAGACAAATTAACATCAATAAGGGATGTGTGTGGAGATATGGCAGAGGTTGAGAGAGATAGAGAGGTTGAGAGAGATAGAGAGGCAGAGAGACAGAGAGAGAGAGACAGACACAGAGTGAGAGAGAGTGAGAGAGAGACAGACAGACACAGAGTAAGAGGCAGAGAGACAGAGAGAGAGAGACAGACACAGAGTAAGAGAGAGTGAGAGACAGACAGACAGACACAGAGTAAGAGGGAGTGAGAGGCAGACAGACAGACAGGAAGAGAAAGAGATTGATTAATATTATGGTGGGTGTGTATGGAAAGGAGGAAGCTCAGAAGAAGATGGGATAGAGAGAGATGAAGAGACTGATTGTAAATGATAGAGATCATAATGATTAAGAGAATGATGAGGGCCCTTGTATCACATATTGTGCTAGATATAATTCTTCTTAAAAGATAATTACTTGAATAGAATAACATGGAAAACCAGGATAATGAATGGAGTAGAAACTCAAATATAATATATATCACTATTTAGGCCTGTCAAAAAAACATGTCAGTTTTCATGGAAGTGATAATTATTATTTGAACATAAGAGTATGAGGATAAGAAAAGAAATACATTCCTTTCTGTTCCTAACTACACAGAGCCTTAATCCCATCATAGGGATCTGGATAACCTTAAAATAATTAGAATAACAGAACTTGGAATTTGGAATTTCTAAACGAGAATGATTTGTGGTATAATAGTAAGTAACTACAAAAGACATTATGGAGAGAAGAGTGGGAGAGATTCAACTAAAGCTCTATATGAATGTCACTTGTTATTATGATATGAATCATATGATATCATCGTCAAGAAAGTATCAGGCAAGAGAAGAGAGATAGAGAGAACCAAAGTGAGCGAAACCGTAGCAGTGTTTGAAATGACAGATGTAAGGGACTTCCGGAAGAAAACAAAACTAGAGAGGGCAAAGTCAAGGAAATGAGATGGTTGGGGTGAAGATCGGACATGAACTCTGTCTGCTCTAGGGTAAAAAGAATGCATAAATGAATGAAGGGGTGACATTTACAACTGTGATATGAACATGGGTACAAGACCAACTCCTTGCTACTCATCTGATTGATGTGAAAATCAATAGCTGCATCGCTAGCTGCAACGCATAATTGCTTGTCGCTCTAATTATTCAATCTGGCTGTTCCTCTCTCTGCCTTGGCTTGGCTTGGTTTGGTTTGCTTGCCTCTCTACATGGTAAGAGACACCTTTCAAACCCACCACCCTCCTAACTGTATTAGTACCTCAATGTAATTAGCGCTACAGCCTCTACACACACACACACACACACTCACACACCTTCTACCAACACTACCCATCCTTATGACGTGAGATCTAGCAGCCATCTTTATCAACCTTCTTCTTCTTTTTGCTTAATAACGCGGATCTTTCTCGGCTCATAACCTAATGAGCGGAGGGACTCAGAGGAAATCAAAACAATAGCAATGCCGGGCAGAATTTGTGTCTTTCTTTCTGTCCTGCTGCCTGCTCGATAGCAGCGTTGACTAAGTCAATATGAGCTGAGGAGAAAAGTGCAGGTTGCATCAGCAGAAAGGCAATAAGTCCAACCAAGATTCCAGTTTTTTCTGTTCTTGTATCAATGCTCCTACTGTGCAAATACTGACAAAAATTTGGGGGCTCACGCTCCATCGAGACAAATGCAGATAAAATTGAATCGACAGTGACAAATGGAAAGTGAGGAAAGGCAGAGATTTTTCTGACATCATCGACACAACCTTCTTCAGCTCCTTGTAACCACTTTGAAATCCAATACTCAATTAAAGCACATCTAACTCATTTGCATATCTATTCCTTGCCTGTTCTGACCTGACCTCATTTTTTCTCTTATTTCTTTCCTTTCTATATAGCAAAGATATGTTCCTTACAAAGAGAACTAGCAAATAGACACTGCCAGAATTTGGGCACAAGCAAGCCACACTTCAATTCAATCAATCTCAAGCTTACTTCTTTCTTTCACCCTTTTCTCTTTAATTTTTCTTTCTTCCATTATTTTCATAATCACTTGGAAATCTCTTGGCTATTAACATGTATTGCTACACCTGCCTAACCCTATACAATAGAATGAATACCAATACAAAGAAGAATCTTTATGGAACGCTTCATCTACATGTTATGCTTCATATTTGTCACTCATAGCCAGAAGGTATCATACTCCATTAATACTTTACAGAGACTTATTCTTCTACTACATTCTGACGGTTACAACGATAATACGGGGCCGTG
Organism: Strongylocentrotus droebachiensis; assembly: GCA_035222895.1. NCBI lineage: Eukaryota > Metazoa > Echinodermata > Echinoidea > Camarodonta > Strongylocentrotidae > Strongylocentrotus > Strongylocentrotus droebachiensis. Next base: position 92,265 of record JAVYIG010004472.1, read on the forward strand.
GCACAAAAGACAAAATCAGTCCTATGTCTTTGGCTTTGGCTTTCACAAGCTGCCTTCAATAATGCAAGAATAGGATAAAGGATTACTCAAAACATGTGCAAAATGGAAGAATAAAATCCTTTTATCTCGCAAGGTTCCTTCTCTGAGAGTTTGGTGATTATTATAACAGAGAGTGCAGTACCCTGTTTTCTTTTTGAAAATATATTTTAAATGATTAGTTGATGACATTATACACCAAGCGAGCGACGCTCATATGAAGCTCAGGTTATAGAAAAGTTATTTTCTTTATCTAGCAAACTGTGGCTTTATATGATGACCTACATCACCATTAACCTATATAGTCTATAATATGAAGTATAACTAATGCATACAAATTAACCTTGACCTTGGGGTCAGGGGTCAGGGGTCATAGTCCAGTGAATGTCACTGAAAAGGTCAGAGTTCACTTCCTCTGGAACTATGTTTTTGTCATTTCTCATCAGACTATGATTAAACCACACAATTTTAATTGACATGATCTCATAATGAGTCAATGCTCTTCATACAAATTCATATAACAATTAAAAAGTTAAGTTTTTGTATGCAACTACCTATATTTTCTGAGGCTCTAACAAATAGTACCCTATTCCTTTCTCCTTTATTTCACACCCATTATTATCTACTTTAAAATTTCTTCCCTAATTTTTTTTCTTCATCAAAGTACTATTTCAGGTCAAAAGACAGATTTTATATTTGAAATTAAAATAATAAGGGAACTATTCAGAAAGATATGTTCTCATTTTCGAGGTAAAACGATGGAAGAGATTACTGGAAGTACTGCTAGAGGGTAAAGCCTGAACAGAGCTCATTGCAAAACACAACTGTCCTTCTCCTACCTAACGTGCCCCCAAGCTATTGTAATTCAGGCTTTACAGAATTCTGGGTCAAATGAAGAACATTTTGCTTTTCTTTCTTCTCTTTTCTCCCTCACCTCTCTGCCTTCCTCTTCTATTCATCATGGTTTGTCTCAAGTGAGGTTTTTGGTGAGAGAAAAAGTGCTAAGATGGGTCACATTGCTATCAATTATCAACCAAATGTGTACTGGGGGTGATTGGAAGATTAAGATACATATCTCACCAAAGGAACACCTTTTGTCTCTATGCTTGTAATTCGTAGCAAGAGTACAGGCCAGGGAATATAATACTTTCTAGAGAAAAAAGAGAAAATTAAAATGAATTTGGGTCACCTGGCCAGATCAGGGTATTGGTAATATAAGCTCCCACCTCATATCAGGCTGAAGAATGACAAGCTAACTGAGCACTTAACTCGTTCAGTCCCACGCACTCATTATTCTGTACTCTACAGCTCCCACAGCTCAATGATAGTATCCCTTTTCATTAACTCTTTCAGTGTCACGAGTCAAGTGTGACAAATCTTCCAAATAATTTTAAAAGCACTTTTTCATCTCTTATCAATGGTGCAAAGTAAGTCATATGAAGAAAGAAAAAAAAAGAGTTTTAAAAGTATTCAATCACAACTAACATGCCAGTGAAATTACCCAATTTGAAAAAGTTTCTTGCTGTGAAAATTGTTTTTTTTTTAACAATTAAACAGAATATGACATAGCCTGTCTTACCTTTATTGCTATAAGCTCATCATTCTCTTCATACTGCTACTATAATAGTTTTAACCTTTATATCTCTTATTCTTACTTTCTTTCATAAAATGTTCATGAAATGCTTTCATCCTTCCCTGAGGGGGAGCTTCTGCAGATATTAATATAAAGGTTTCAAAGAACTATTGACTTTTCTCCCTGGTAACAGATCTATCAAGGATCTAGTGAAGAACACTTTTTTAAAGTAGTGTCAAACTCTCATAATTAGATCAGGAGATTTTATACGCACAACTGATCCTTTCCATGTATCTCCATTTTTCGAGAAATTCAGGGATCATACCTTTCTTAAATTTGTCATAAACAGGTAAATCCAACAACATCTAGCCGCCAAAGAGAACCACATGGTACAGGATTAGCATTCTACAAGCTATACAACAAACCTACAGGTAATTACTTTTTCATAATTCCAAAAACAAATTACTGGAATGTTAATGAACTCAGAATAGTGAGATGATATCGACAGAAATTATGAAAAAGGTGGAACTGAGTCTCAGTTCATATTCATTTAGTCACTTTTACATAAATAGCACTTTAATTAAAAAGAGGAGTTACAGAAATCTGCAAAATTCAATAGAGGATTGATCACAACGTTTGGAGTGAGTTAAGAAAATTAGCTTCTTTCATATTAGTATCACAGGAACATCTTAATTTTCATTTATTTATTTCACAAGAAAAAACAATACCTGGTAAGTAATATTTGCATACAAACAACTCAACAAATAGGCTTATGAAGCATAAGATTATCGTCTATTAAATTTAGAAGTAAAAGGAAGATATGTTAATAAGTAGCCATGTTTAGTTAAGAAATACAATAGTATAGTATTAATGACTGCTTTGAGAGAAATAGTTGTTTTTATACGCTCAAGGGAAGGTTATAATTGTGCTATTGCCTCGAGGCGTGCCGAGGGAATAGCCCAATTGTAACCTTCCCGAGAGCGTATAAAAACAACTATTTGTCGAATATTAAAGCAGTCATTAATACTTTTATATGCCAAAAAAAAATAGACTAAAAAATAAAAAATAAAAAAACTTTTGTCGAAGATGGGATTCGATCTCTTGCGTACAAAAGGTGATGTAACTAAAATCAGCGCCTTAAACCGCGCGGCTATCGCGCTCTGTTACCATACTTAACAGTTTTCTCTAATATATACATTAAAATGGATTTAAAACGGCTTCGCGTGATTGATGATTCGCGGCTGCTCCATTAATCGGGCCCTTCTTTTACTTTTGCAATGCATATTGGCACGAACTTAGATCAAGATCTATCGGCAGATGTTGTTTTTTTGTTTTTGGAAGTTTATTTTCGTCTTCATGTCAACAATGCAAGATAAAATTGTCGGTAAGATCGATCGAGATTCAATTGTATTGAAATTAACGACCAATTCTTCGCACACGTACGGTATCCTCGATCGCTCAAACCATTTTTTAACATGTAAACCTATGGGGTAACTAACCATGGAGACTGACCTATTTTCCCAATAACCATGGTTATTGGGAAAATAGGTCTGTTTTTACAGGAACAGTTAAAGTTTATGAATGCAATTTCGACCAATCAGATTGCTGGATTACTTAAGTGAGGTATATAATAATTGATATAAAGATGTTATGTTATGTCATTATCTTCCAATACCCCATCCTTCTGTAGACTTATTCCTTGTTCCAATTCCTCTTTGGGTATCACAAAACCTCTGTTTGGTGGACAAACATATATAGGTATGTTTTCTTTCCTTATCTCCAGCTCTCTTACTTATCTCTGATTCTCTGAAGTCTTATCTCTGTCTGTTTATTCTGGTGTCTGTCTATACCTTATTTTAAAATGAAAAGAACACTTCATTATTGTTGTCAAAAAATGCCTGAATGCCTTTCTGGCTCTCGATAGATGATTTATACAAATATAAGGGTGCGTTTATTGACCAATTTTTTTGCCTAGAAGCAGGTTTCTCAAACGTCTTTCAGGCAAATTTTTAAGGTGATAAACGCAAAGCCTTTTTTAAACTTCTTTAGATATGGGCATATTGTAACACCAAAAAAGGTGCGTTTTGAATGTGACATACAGCCAGAATCACGTTTCTGAGACATGATAAACGCAAAGCTGTTTTGAACCCCACATACAAATCGGACCTTCCCAGGGTTATTTCCGGTTTGGAGATAGCGCCCCATGTGTTATTCTAGTTGACCTCCGAGAAACTGTCTGCTTCCAGGGTAAAACGGCGCAAAGCAGCTGCGCAGAGACAAGGCCTTTATTTTAAATCGTGAAGAGACAATAAACGCGACATCCCGCAAATCACGTTCGTATAGTGGAGTTCGATATGTACATATCTAGTGGCAAAACACGATAAACGCACCCTAAGACTGGTCATAGTGCTTTTTCTACATCTCACACGTAGGAATATAAGACTGGTCATAGTGCTCTTTCTACATCTCACACGTTGGTTGCATTCCATATGAAACAGGAGGATACCACTTGATAAGGTGGACCTTAGCATATTTCCACATTAACAATGAGCAATATGAGCCATTAATAACTTAGATATCCTCACAGCTCACCACTCTCTCTAATAGTCTTCATCAAATCAGACTAGTGCAATGGTTTAGCAAGATGAATCATGTATGTATGAACTATAAAAAGGTTTTCTGCCCAGTAAAACAGCCGTGTAGGCACGCTCCTTCAACTTTCCTTTTTTTTCCTCTTCAACTCCCTGTTTCTTTCAGTCATTTCCAGTACCCCCCACCCCCCCCCCCCCCTTTCTCTCTCTCTCTCTCTCTCTCTCTCTCCCTTCCTCTCTCTCTCCCCTCCCTCCCTCTCTCTCTCTATCTTTCTCTTTCTCTCTCTCTCTCTGTCTCTCCCTCTCTCTCTCCCTCTTTATCGCTCTATTCCAGGTCAAGAAGGTGAATCATATATTTGATGTTGTGGAAAGATTGAGTAAATCACACCATTGCTCCAAAGAGCCTCCAACTAACTCAATTACAATGTGCTCATACCTAGACACTTCAAAACAAACCTTTTCATCAATAAGATTTGTCTAGCAAATGAGAAAATAACTCAGAAAAAAAAAGTGTCATTCAGTAACATTTGGATCAATACTTTATGCTCAGTATACCAAGTTTCTTATATAATCTTCTGCGTTACTTGTACAAACAGTGTTAATATGTCCATCAATATAAAGAGTTTAGGGGGATACAAAGATGCTGATTTCTCATGATTATAGCCTCATGATTATAGCTCTGAATTTAAAGAAGTTGAATAGGTATGGATTTCCCATGGAACCTAGCCTGAGATATCTCGGTCATAGTCATCAACAGGTGAAATACCAGAAAGACATTTGAACTTCTCACAGGAGTCAAGTTTCTTATTATTCTCTTACTTTTTACTACTTCTTTTATTATTTTTCTCTCAATTTTCATCACTATTAGAAGTCTAAGGTGAGGAGAGATAGTTACCTACCCCTCCCTTTACCGCACAATCTTCTCAAAATTTCAAAAGGGGAAAATAGAAGAGAGCTAGGCGCTCTAAAAAAAGAAGCCATGTTGTAGAGTGACGTGATCTACATAAGGATGAGGTCATGTGATATATTGTCACACGTTGTCACACTTCTTTAGTCTAGTCATGTGATATAGATGATTCAACGCTGTCTTCATATCTCATTCTGCTGGCTCAGTGGTTACATGATTTGGGAACAAATAGACCCAAGGTTCAAAACCAAGTCATGCTAGTGTGCTGCTAAGATACATAAGCAACTCCAGAAACAGGAATTCATTGAGGGGGGGGGGGGCGGTGAGAGAAAGAGAGAAAGAGAGAGAAAGAGAGAGAAAGAGAGAGAAAGAGAGAGAAAGAGAGAGAAAGAGAGAGAAAGAGAGAGAAAGAGAGAGAAAGAGAGAAAGAGAGAGAGAGAGGGAGAGAAAGAGAAAGAGACAGAAGGGGGATGAGACCGTGAAAAAATGGCATAAGACTTGTTACATACAGAAATAAATGGAAGGCATATAAAGAGAAGGCAATTGCTCATGTAAATTGTAGCAGTAATCAACCATACAGATTATATTCAACCAAACTATCTATACCAAACACAAACAACACCATCATTTGTACATCAAATCCCCAATCTAATTCTGTGAAACTCAAATCACCAATTCTTTTCAAAATCACCCAGTATTTCAGTCCCCAGTACATTATAATCAACAAATCAAGTTGTTTCCATTGAAAAGTTTATCAAAACAGCTCTCCAAACTAATATTAGCTGTCTATTCAATTTCGCAATCTTGGGAACAAAGGTACAGCGTATTTCTAAAACTGCTTATTGGTGAACATATTTAATGGCTTACTAGCACTCTATGTAAATGATTTTCTCTCTATTGAATAGCAGGTGAAAGAGGCCGGGGAAAAGCTCAAATAAAATCTAGACAAAAGATGGAATTTTGCTTGGAGACAGAATTTCTATATAGGTATATCTACTCATTATTCATGTGATAAATGGGTATGACTATGTACCACCTCCTCAAACTTCTTTATAAAGTTGAATTCTATAGCTGAACTATTAGACGATATGGAATCAAAGTTAATTCATTTAATCACATGCTCACCTAATGACTTTACTTCTGAAAGTGTTGAGATTCTGAGAACAGATTAATAGTTTTTTGTATAAATCAAACATTTATATAAACTGAATGTGTGAATGTAATTATTAACTTTAAACACACTTAATAACTTCAAGTTCGAGCTTGATTTATCTTTCCTCTATAAAAACACACAAAATTTTGCAGCATTATATATGCGATTGCTCTTCCTCGATCTATTATAAATATGTCCATCTTATTGTATGGGAATCAGCTTCTACATACTCTTGTTGATCTACGGTAGCTGAAATGTTAATTACAACTAAATTCCAACTGCACTACATTCAAGATAAGAATCGGTTTGTAGAAAGACAGATTTGATTTGTTCCTTCTATTGCTTTACTAATGAGTTCAACATTTAATTGAGCTTGAAATGGGATGGGTTTATAGCTTCTATACATAACTACAAAGACTAGCATAACTTACAGGGAGCAAATTTTGATGAAGTAATTTTCAAACCAATCAAACATCCCTTGAACTAGAGTGTACTTTAAGATTATTGAGTTCCATATCATTTAAGGCTATCAAATAAAATAGATTGGACCTCAAAGGACAAAGAAACAATTTGTTACAAGCAGTTAGGTGTTGGGCGTGACACCTGCATGTGTGTACAAATCAAAGACATGCCTACAGATAATCAAACTCAATAGAAAATATGTAATTCATAGCATTTACAGGACATTCTAATTTGTATTGATAGGATGGGGGTAATAATATCATTCTATAGTTTATACCAGATGGAGATGGACCAGGGGTTTTCTAATGGCTGCAAGTATCAGTATTCCATTAAACTAACTCTCTCTCTCTCTCTCCATCTCTCTCTCTCTCTCTCTCTCTCTCTCTCTCTCTCTCTCTTTATCTCTCTCTCTCTCTCTCTTTATCTATCTTTCTCTCTTTCTTTCTCTCTTCGCATTGTAGCTAAAGTAAAACTTAATCACTGTGCAATTATGAGACATATATCAAAAATACTTTGACAAAAAAAGAGATTTTGGATTTGACAATAGTTTGCAAATAAATTTGAAGACTATTTACTTCTCCACAATTATTTTATGTAAGGAAAAGCACTAAATAATGTAGAAATATAATGGAAAGAAATTGAGCAATTACGGTTTGCTCATTTTATTCATTATTTTAAACATTATCTTACAATTTTTGTAATGAAAAGTAAATGCACCGCAACATACAAAGGAAGTTTTGAGAGTCTAATTCAAAAGGAGAGTCTTAAATAATGGAGGTACAACTGATAGTCTAAAAATAGGAATTCACTTCTTTGAATAGAAGGAGGCATGCACTCCTGTAAAAACCAAATTCCATTAAGACACATGCCAGCTGAAGAGGAGACTCGATTTCTCTTCTACATGGGTCTGGTGTGAAAATGTCAAATTAGACAAATTAGACTGGAAAGGTAGAGAGACGAGAAAGACATGCCAAAGCACAATTTAATCTTTCTACGAAAAGACAGAACAAAAAAATGGAAGTCGTCTTCTTCATGAGCTGCCAAAGAAATACATCAGCATATTTAATCTGATTTGTAATGCAAAAGAAACAAAATCTGCGAACATGACCTTTTAGAGTCAATTAAAACAGGAAGGCAGATTCATGCATGATGTGATGTAGAATTTAGAGAGCAGACATCAGCCGTTTCTAGCCTCATCATCTCATACCCCCCTGCTATGTCTCTTTTTCTCATCTTTTATCCTCCTATTCTATTTCTTTCTTTCTCTCCCATTTTCTCTCTCTATCTCCCCATTTCTGTTGCTCTTCATAAATCTCTTGTTTACTCACTTCTCTTCTAAAAATCACTTTTTAGAGTATTTGGCAATGTTCTTGGTATTCCCTGTACCATTTTGTTCACTATACTAGAATTCATAAGGAGAACGATATATACAACAATACTTTTAACAGATCAATCCTATTTTTCTTTTAAAGATTCATGAAGTGGCAATTAGACCGTTTCTTTAAAATGCTTTTTAACTTACATTTTAGCATTTAATTAGAGCAACAATTCACAGATACCCAAATCATGGCATAAACAAGTAGCTTCTTTAACCTTTACATATCAAGGCTTCATGAACATCCAGTGATTAGACACAAGCAGCAAATTAGAAGAAATAGTCAAGAAGTTGAAAATGACATACTCTCTGGCACAGAAACTCTTAACACCTGTTTAGCTGTCAAAGTCAAATTAAGATCCAAGTCTGTAAGCTACCAACTCAAACAAAGTTTGACAAAGAGTGGGGGAAGACAAGACATGAGATAAGAGATAGAAAACTCATTTAAGAAAAGAGTAAAGAGCAGCCAAAGACAGACGGTTCATGGGTGTCAGAGAAATTCCAAACTAAACATTTAAATTCACGGAGGGATAATCAAATCCAATGGTTGGTAATGGACTAGATGAGACAACGAAGTGTCAAGTCTAGCTTTCAGGATCTGAAGAGCAGAAACAAGTGATTCTTTTTCTCTCCCATTTCCCTCCTTTATTGAAGCAGAATCACTCTTCTTTCTTCTTGAAATTGATGGAAACTAAGTGTGGAGCAGTTTGTAATCATGCATGTTGTACTCTACTATCATGGTTAGCTTGTTCTTCCATGTGAATCAGAAATCCCAGGTTTTAATGTCCTATTATCACAGCTTGATTTATTTGAATATCTTTCACATTACACAAGGTTTGATCTTTACATTCTCTCTTTCCTATTGATACGTTTGTGAACTGCCTTCAAAAACAAACACAAAAAATCATGTGATTCCTTCAAAGTGAAGAAACTTTGAGGAACACAGAGTGACAATCAGAGAAGAATGGGCTTGCCACAGGAAACATTAAGCATGCATACATCTACAGCCGCACCTGTGCAAATCTCGGCTAAACATTCTGACCAAGTGCAAACTACCTTCAGCAGATCTGACTTTTGACAGGCGTGTTTCCTCTCCCTAATATCCACAAATAAAACTCTGAAGCAACACTGTGAAACAAAAGCTACATAAGGATTGAGGGGGTGCAGTAATTCAGTGAACACATGTACCGGTAGCAACAGAAAACGTTGAAAAAGGTATGTGGCTGAAAATGTGGTCAAAAATTTGAATGTCAAATTTGAACAAAGCATATCAAGAGTCTTCACTAGAGATTTGGGCCCATGTTCATAAAATCCTTGCTAAAACAGTCGTCAACTATCAACATTGACAACAAGACCTAGGAAGGTTTTATTATCATGGGCTCAGCTCTACATAGGGACTAGGGTCAAGACTATGTAACACTTTACCTCTTGGAAGATGTTTACGTAAGGAGTCAGATGACCAGTCAGATGACCAGTCAGGTGACTCAGCACCCCTTGTTGACTGTAGACTGGACACTGCTGCCAGTGCTGGGATGCAGACTTCTCTTTGAATGCAGGATTATTTGTTTGATCTTCTACACAAAACACATTGGTGATGATGATGACTACAGTGCAAGAATGGGAAGGTGGAATCAGTTGGAGGCAATGAAGGAAGGATGACATGAAATTTGAAACAGGCTTCAAGAAGACAGAAATACAGTTTTCAGAGGATGGACTGCGTCATGCACAGACAATTAAAGCTGAATAGACTGAATCGCTTGCTTTCATCTTCTTCTACCCCAATCTTGTTTCACATTGAGCCTTGCCTTTATGGTGTGCATGGGCAATTATCACTACTCACACCGGGTTCCTCTCGGAATTACCAATGAAACTCTATGCATTATTTACATTTGCTAATGTGAGGTCACATGACCATCTCGGCCTCATCAACGAGAGATCCCTCCAAGGCCCCTAACCTTTCTTTCATCTTAACTCCCTGATTATAATCCCACAAGATTTCTCACTCTTTATATCTCCTTAATGACGAAGGCTCTCTCTCTTACTCTCTCTCATCCAGGATTAAGTGTTACACACACACTGCTACTTGGGTAATAACAGCCAGCAGCTAAATATGCATGAAGAGAGGAGCATTCCACCCTAGCAACGCATACAAGATGATACCCCATCTCTTCACACCTCTCCATTCCTTCTCTCTGTCAATCAAGCAAACTAACAGGGATGGGGAGTGCTTATATGCAAATAGGCACAACCAGGATGTGTCAAGTACGCAGCAATATAGTCTTTTTTAGCGAGAGAAGAGAAAAAACACAAGAAAATGCCTCAGAAAAATGTCCGGTGCTTAAGAATTCTGGTAGAGGTGAATAGGTTTAGTAGGAGAGAGAGGGTAAGAGAGAGGGTTAGGGAGATGTTGGCCTGGAACAACAAGAGTTTAATGTCAACAACACACCAGGGAGTGCTACAGGAAGTAGAGGGGTAAAGAACCCTGGTCGACAGGGGCAAATTAGACCAGGAGGGAAAACAAGGGGGATGGAAAGTCAGTGGCAGGCTAAGACGAAGAAGACGACGTCACAGACAAGTAGAATGGAACATGGGAGAAATTCAAGCTGGAGATGCAACAGTTTTGAGATGTCTCTGTATCATGTGGCAACAAGCGGCAGCATTTGAGGCGTCACTTATGGCCTAGAGAGTCTGAAATGATACCACATTCTATTGATCCTTGATCTCAAACAACTTCTCTAACATTTCCTTTCCTTTCCCCTGCATCAACTGTCTTTTCTGGAAATGTTTGTTGTTATAAACAACATGTTAGAGGGATAAGGAATCAACTGACTAGTATTTCTATTTTACAAAACAGGACAATTGAGGAGTAGAGACCTAATATGGAATACTGTCTCACTAAAACAGAATTATTTCATCTTAACATCATTCCTTGCTACATATGACTCAGTACATTGATATAATAACCCTATCCATTCTATAGCCAAGCATATAAATCAAAATCACAATCTTGTTCCATGATGGAATACATTATCAGCTCTTACATTCTACTTTACGTTCCCTCTTATTATCTCTTATGAACAATAAATGTTATAGGCTACACCTTTGCAATGAAAATGTGACTATCACAAACAAATACACATTTTCTTTCCTTGATAGATTGACCATAAAGATAGCCATTCATTCCAGCATCATACTATACATGTATAACAGGTCACATCAAACATATTATTAATGTTTCTCATTAAAGCTTAGTACTTATTAATTCCATTGAAATTCGCAAGGTCTCTAGAATAAAGATTTGAAGAAAGACATAATATCCAATCAACTATGTCTAATATGAACCAACTCTACTTAATCTAATCCAAGATGATAAATAGAAGAGTCTTTCTTTAAGCTTTCATCAATGCCTGGCTTCCATCATACAAACATAAGTGCTTGATGCTGCGCTTCCTTGATCAAAGGTACCTACCAAATCAAACTATTAATACCTTGAGAGACATAGACAGAGAGAGAGAGAGAGATGGAGAGAATAAAAGAAAGAGGGACTTATGAGGAGTGAAAGGAAGAGATGGTAAAGTAGGACTAAGTCAAAGGTGGAGTAAAGAAAGAGAAACCTTGGTGTCAAAACATCTCCCAGAGGTTGAAGTAGGAGCACAATAGCTAGCTCTCACACCTATTATACCTGGCTAGGCAGTAATCACCATAATTGATGCAATTTGCATATGTAAATGAAATTATCCTGACCAAATGTCCTTGGGTAGGTATTAGTGACTTAATGCTGGCTAGGTGGAAGGGAGAGAGAAACCTTTCTCTATGATGATTACATAAAAGAGCGTCCAAGCTACAATACTCATGCCATATAGCATATAGACATCAGAATAGTATTATCTCTCTCATTCCAACTCTTTTCATTTGGTTCAACTTTTTCTTTCTTTCCTTTCTAGAAGTCGGACAAAAATTGCAAATTTCCTAATCTTGGAGAGAGGATTAAGATTGTGAATGAAGATTACCAGAAGACAATGCATACTGTCACGGCTTTAAAGGTAACCAAACATAGTTTACCATGAGTGCTTAGAATCTAACCAACAGGTTGTTAGGTCAGTAAAAAAATAATTTTTCTTTCAAAAGTCTCAGTCCTCATAATGTTGTGTCTTCCCCCCAAGCTCTTTTCTCTCTCATCCTCTTCTCTCCCTTTTCCCACCTCTGTACTTGAAATTTAACTATCTGAACACCGATATATCAAATCAAATATGGTTTCCTCACATAAAGCAATGAGTGCGCAATTTAACTTCTTAATTAAGAGGGCATTTCTGATGATTTTCTAACATACTGCCAGGAAAAAAAATCAATGACTATATGAAATGCCCATTCTACTATTCCATCTCTCCAATACAGAATGTTAAGAATGCTTCGCCACGATAAAATCACTGATACAATTCTGAAGTGTCAAACTGTCAATTATAGCCCTCGTCTTGATACAGTCCCTGAAAATTAATTTCAAACCAGGTACCAACAAAACAACTGTGAACACTTCGAAATGAAGTCATCATTTGACTTGATATAATCAAGTTTGAGCACAGACCAATTCATCTAAGCATTCATGCCTGGTTAGTTCATGTATGTGAAGTCATTATACATACCCTTCACAACAAAAAGGCATCTCTTTAACTCAACGTATGGGTCCTCTGTTGTAGAACAATTCAAAGAAGAGCAAATAAAGATTGTATTCATCTTGAGATATTTGATGAAGCGGATGAAATCAAAGGAATCATCCAAGTGTCCATGCCTTATTTTGTTGTCACACTGTCACACTGAGTCAATAACGCTTCTACAAAACTCTTGCTATCATCCCTTTACATCCAGGCACGGCTAGCTGGGCCAAGCCAGCACACAATAATCAAATCATACTCTGATTAGGACAGGAAACACACAAGTTGAAGTATGTTTTTGTCCGATTGGCGGACTGGGATGATTCCAGAGCATGAGGGGTCAAAGGCCACTCAGAGGATATCCGCAGTATATGAGATTCTATCTGCTTCATAATTAGCCATTTCTAGATTTCTAGATGTATCCTTACATGTCTTATCAATGACACATGTTGAAATAGAAAGTTATTACTCAGACCAGTTATTACAAGAAAACAAGTGTTTACACTTACAGGCCATACTCTTCCAAGACTTAAGACTTGTTCTGTGGGTTCATACTGTGAACAAACATTGAGATTAGGCTATTAGATAATTATAAGATGATAACTATGATAGTTATGAAAATAACATAGAGATATTACCTTCAATTCATACAAGAACTTCCAGACATCTTATTCCAAGATTGGGAGAGGTATAACAGGTGCTCCACCCCCACTGTATAGTCATCAACATGGAGTTAAACTGCCTTGTGAACTGTGAGAGAAAAACAGAGAGTTAAGATGACTTAAGCAGGCTACCCATTAAAGACTGTGCAACCAAACCTAGCCAATGCATTTAAGAACTACTCTACGTGTAGATGACGACTATTGTTCTTAACCATCCATTGGCCTTTTCTCTCCAAACCAATCAAAGCGCTAGAGTTTGTAAAAGAATTCAATGAAAAGGCGGTGAGGCACAAACAGGCTTCACCAAATTAATGGGGTCAGAGTTATTGTACTCACATGAGACCAGAACAAAAGGTGAGGAGAGAGAGAGAAAGAGAGGGGGAGGGTAGAGAGAAATAAAAAGAAACTTAGCATGCCGAAAGCTTCTCTATTGTGACACAGGTGATATTGAAAAGGAATTAGTGAAGAAAAAGATGTATGTTGAAAAGAATATTGAAGAATTGTGAGACGAGAAAGAGGAAGAGTGGAGGGGTTATTCACTGCGGTATTTATATTGAAATTATGTGAGTTATAATGAGGGATTACACACGCATATAGCTTAGAGGTAGAAACCATGGACTGAAATAACATGTAGAGATTGAATGTAGCCAAACAGCGCAATGGCTCCCAATGAGTTAACTCGTTAAGCTCTACGCTTGTGATTTACATATGCAAATGTAATTAAGGAGAGGCCTGCACCAACAAGAGTGTTGTGGTTGACTGGTTGGGAGCAGCGCATGAAATTACTACACTTCTGTAGGTAGGCAAGCTGGCTATCCTACGATATTACCTGCTTTTCTTAGCTTGTTTATCTTTGTCTGTAAATGCAAATATTGTCTCTAGACAGTCAAAGCTTAAGCCTAATTAGATTTTGATAAAAACCCAGACAACTCTTCAAATTAAAGTTGGAGCTGCTAATAAGGATGAGCCAGGTTTCACATGGTTTCATTAATGTCATCTATAAACTTGTGTTATGTGTTCTCAAGTGGAATGCAAGAAGCAATACCTAGGCTCGACCCACGGCCAAAACTTGTGGTTTGATAGTCTTGATTTGAAGAGTGCAGTGTTCCAGCAATTTCTTGGCTCTTCTTCAGAGATAATCATGGCGAGTTTCATAAATTCAACAACAAAAAGTTTTCTAGAGAGTTTTGACAGCTCTGCTGATTAGTCCATGTCAATTAATCTGAAGAGAGTAGACAGATTACATGGACCTGGGTAACTTTTTTATGAGCAAAATGACAATTCTTATCCTCTTATTCATAACCCTCCTTCCTCTTGCTGCACCTTCCCTCCACTCTTTCCCTTTGTCTCTCCTCCTCTCTCTTTCTCTCTCACTCTCCCTACCTCTCTCCTCTCTCACCCTCCCTCCCTCTCACCCTCCCTCCCTCTCCCCCTCCCCTCTCTCTCTCCAGCTCATACTCTCTTCCCTTCCTCTCCAATTATTCAGTTCCTACTAACATGCACTTTTCAACAGTTATCATAATTCATTAAATGGTTTTACATTGTTTATTACATTGTTTATTACATAACCTTGAATTTAATCGGCCATAAGGAGATGAGGTAAAAATCTTAATCAATCACTTTACCACAATATGTAACAAACAGAAATATCAATTCTTTGTATGCAACATATAATTTGGTCCAATAACGATTGTGTGCAGTCTGTGCAGCAATGGCACAGCAAGAGTTAAACTTGCGAACCTATGTACCTAACAGTCATGTATCTGGTATCTATGATTCAACAAGACATCCCATGATATGAAGGCAATCCAGTACTAGTTTATACTATAGCCTACAACATACATATGGCAGACACACTGGTCAAATGATTTGGATTTGCCACGTTATTTAGAGCAAAAGAGAGAAAGAGAGAGCTATAATGGGGGCTAGAAAGATGGAGAAAGAAGGTTGCAGATGGAGACAGAGAGCATGAAAGAGAAAGAGACAGACAGACAGACATATAAAAGTGGAGAGAACGAGACATGAAGAGATGGAGAGAAGGAGATATAATTAAGGAAGGAAGTGTTTCCTCACCAGCTCAGGGGAGAAAATGGCCAATTGCGGGACCTGGACAGAGCTAGACAAACAAGAGGGGAGAGACAGAGGAAAACAAGAGAAAAGGAAAGGAAATAAAGACATAAAAACAGATATAATGTTCCCACTCACTGGCTCGAGGCATAACATTGCCCTCAGTATTTTTCGTCTAGGGCTCACATGCAATGAATATTTGGCATGGACTTTCCTGCTCATGCAAAAGCAGTGGATAGCAACCGATCATGGTCAATTGGTGCAATGGTCAGAGCTGACATTGATTTGGCCCAAGATGACCAGGCAATAACCAGACTAGATGTAGGGTAGTGTCAAGGGCAGTCATGTCTAGTCTTCTACAAACAGACTTTAGTAGTAGTATACTAACAGACTATGCGACACATTGTAGGTGCAATTTACCAGTCATATCAGGTCCTATATTATCAATCACAGTAGGCCTTTCTTCATCAGACCGAAGTTGCAAGATAGTCTGTTATTTTCAGACTTGGGATATTTTCCCAAAGCTAGAAATTGCGTCTTCACCAGACCGATACGCTCATCACAAACTAGCTCGGACGGGCGTAAATTAGTCCGCTATTTCCCAAATAGTGGGCTATTTTGGAAACAAGGCCCAAGATTTCTCTGGATATTTTCTCAACCAAAAAGCCCACTAATTGCAACTGCGGGCTGATGAGGACACAAATTAGCTGGCTAATTTAAGATTGGCTAGTTAAAATAGTGGGTTATTTTGCAACTTCGGTCTGATGAGGACAGGCCTCATGATCCCGTGACCATAGGTGTAAATGATAGTTGAAATGAGACTGTGAACGATAGTAAAACTGGATATTTTGACATGATCATTACTTCCAGTTTACTAGAAGAGCTACCTGTATATCTATCAATACAAGCGCATGGTACATTGATCTGTCAGGTTAGCAAAACCCTCAAATCAATTTTCATCCTCCAGGGGCTATTTTGAATATTCAGAGAAAGAATTGTTTCTAAGAAAGGAAAATTTGGGGGCAGTCCCTCTACAGGCCTACTGGAACTACTTTATTTCTTCCAGGAGCAAGATCACTGTCAGCTTGTGAACTTGAGGGCAGTAGGAAATATCATCTGCTGAGAGCTAGGAGGGAGCTAGGAGGGAGCTAGGAGGGTGCTAGGAGGGTGCTAGGAGGGAGCTAGGAGGGAGCTAGGAGGGAGCTAGGAGGGAGCTAGGAGGGTGCTAGGAGGGTGCTAGGAGGGTGCTAGGAGGGAGCTAGGAGGGAGCTAGGAGGGTGCTAGGAGGGAGCTAGGAGGGTGCTAGGAGGGAGCTAGGAGGGTGCTAGGAGGGTGCTAGGAGGGTGCTAGGAGGGAGCTAGGAGGGAGCTAGGAGGGTGCTAGGAGGGAGCTAGGAGGGAGCTAGGAGGGTGCTAGGAGGGAGCTAGGAGGGAGCTTGGAGGGTGCTAGGGGGGTGCTAGGAGGGAGCTAGGAGGGAGCTAGGAGGGTGCTAGGAGGGAGCTAGGGAGCAAGGAGGGAGCAAGGAGGGAGCTAACTGTCTGCCAATGATATTGCTTCATGCCCCTCTGAATCTCAATTTATATCTTGTCTAAATCAGTGCTCTTCTTCACTTTGTCAGCATCAAATAAGATTGATCCCTGACTCCTCCTTCAGTATCCAACATTAAATTGAAGTTTATTTGTCATATTCAAGGATGATCTCCTTTTTGTTTTACTTTTTGTTTTAAAGAAAAAAGTTTTACCAGAATAGCATTAAATCTATGCATCATCTGTTTCGAGCTAGAGGGACATTAACTCGTAAGATTTGACAGAGTTAATGTCCTTCTGTAAGTTCTGGCTCCAAACAGTTAGTATATAAAGGATATGAGATAATGACAACTAGGCCTGAGTCATCACGGGTTTTGCCGAACCCGGGTTTGACTTGAAAATTTCGGGCGGGGACCGGGTACCCGAAATTTTCACCACTGCACTGACACTAAAAATCGTTTGCATGCAGCGGCGGGAGTTAGACTAAGTTGCTGTTCTAATAATGCGACGGAAAGGACAGTTACTGCTTTTAAAACAATAAAATAATCAATTTAATTAAATTAAGATGCTTCAAAAAATAAATGGATATCGTTTCAGTTGACGGTAGGTGTTTTTATCGCTCTAAAATTGAGGCTGCAAGAAAGGAATCACGCTTCGTGGTACCGATCGAGTGCGTTCAGAAACGGAAGTGGAAATAGATCGATGACCCACTGAAGACAGAGCAAGAAAGTGCCACACAGAAGACTAAAATGTTGATCAGACTATTGCAATTAAATCGTAATACTAAAGGCATTAATTTAATTGTCAAAATATATCCACAATATAATGATTTACCCTTGATAGTTTGATGAAGGAAAATAAATTAAAGCTCTTGAAATGACATCGAAGTGCCTTTCGTCCGTTCTAAAAATGCGTGTATAACGGCAAGCAGAAGTTACGAGTCAAGCTTGATATGCATGTTTACATCCCTGCACCGTCATCCGACCTGATCGGAACAATAAGCATTGAACCAATTAAAAAAACATCACGTAAGACTTTGAGGGACTCCAATTCAACAAAATTACCGTAAAATAGTTATTTGCTTTGACAAATAATACTATAGATATTCATAATATCTTACAGAAATAATGATATTTCATGAGCTACGTACTCGATATCGAGTTCAGCTAGCCATCATTTTGAAATGAGACGTAGTTGTCATGCAGTAGACTGTAGAGGGCAGTATGCAGCAGAGAGAGGAAAAAGCGCGGGCCTGAGATCACGTGATGGCACGTGCCTATTACGTGATTTTTTTTTCCCTCTCTGCGATGCGAGCTGCCGTATTCTGTCTACAGCTAGCCTACTGCGCTGCATGCATGACAACTACGTCTCATTTCAAAATGATGGCTAGCTGAACTCGATATCGAGTACGTAGCTCATGAAATATCATTATTTCTGTAAGATATTATGAATATCTATAGTATTATTTGTCAAAGCAAATAACTATTTTACGGTAATTTTGTTGAATTGGAGTCCCTCAAATTAGTCTTACGCGATGTTTTTTAATTGGTTCAATGCTTATTGTACCGATCAGGTCGAATGACGGTGCAGGGATGTAAACATGCATATCAAGCTTGACTCGTAACTTCTGATTGCCGTTATACACGCATTTTTAGAACGAACGAAAGGCACTTCGATGTCATTTCAAGAGCTTTAATTTATTTTCCTTCATCAAACTATCAAGGGTAAATCATTATATTGTGGATATATTTTGACAATTAAATTAATGCCTTTAGTATTACGATTTAATTGCAATAGTCTGATCAACATTTTAGTCTTCTGTGTGGCACTTTCTTGCTCTGTGTTTAGTGGGTCATCGATCTATTTCCACTTCCGTTTCTGAACGCACTCGATCGGTACCACGAAGCGTGATTCCTTTCTTGCAGCCTCAATTTTAGAGCGATAAAAACACCTACCGTCAACTGAAACAATATCCATTTATTTCTAAAGCATATTTATTTGATTATATTGAAATATAAGTTTGTGAATTGCATATTTTTAGTTCTATATTTCAAAATATCAGTGTGAAATTTAATTTTGAAAAACCCGAAACCCGAAAACCTAAAACCGGGTTTCAGCTCGACGGTCGGGGCCCGGGCGGGGACCCGTTTCGACTCAGGCCTAATGACAACAGTAGATAATTTATTGTTATTATTATCATTTTGAGTTGACAACCTTCTGGCTCTCACTCTCAGCACACCATATGCAACAAGCTTCCGTGGTATGAATCTAGAGACTAGTAGAACTACACTGACCACAGTGGCATTTGTCACAACTTGTAACGCTGCTGGCTATAAATAGAGAATGTCAGACAGACCCTAGCCTACTCTACTCTTAGCTGGCCTGGCCAAGCCATCCTGCTGCCTGTATGAGCAGTGATGTCATCCTCAAAAACGGAAGGAACTCCGGCTTTCTATCTGTCTGCTCAGACAGGCAGCGTTACAAGGAAGGTCATGCACAGACTCTCACTCACTCAAACATAGATAGCCGTATAGCACAGGATAAGATACCTATCTGGGTTAATATCAATTATTAGAAAGCTCAAACTCTCACCTTGCCACTCCTATTACCTCCAATGCATGCTGGTATGAAAGCAGAGAATGTCTAACCCGCTGTTTAAAAGTCCTATTCATTTGTGTAGCGTTTTGAATAGTTCTCACCACTCCAACCTTAAGTATTACCTGGCATGCAAGAAGCTGATTAGCACGGCTGAATAGGTAACAATACACCCCTCCTTCTCGGCTTATTCCCTCCCTCCCTCCTCACCTTCATTAACCCTCTCTTTGTCTCTTTCTCTATTGCCTGCAGGTTGAAATCTTTGATTGGGGGGCTACCATAGTGGACCTACCTCCACCACCCCCTCAGTCAGAGAGAATAGGGAGGGGTCAGGGATAGTTCAATTACCGCTTAATTCTTATGGCAAACATGGCCCGCTTATTTCACCAAAATTAATGATCTTTAGTAAGCTTGTAAGAAGATTGAATTTCAATTTTAAATCTTGAATTCTATTCATCGGAGTATGGTGGAATTCAACAAATGCTGCTTCTACAAAATGACTGTGATATGAAAACAAGCAAACTCAAGAGTTGTATGAAAGATCTAAATCATGAGAAAGAACTGATTATGAAAATACAAAGGTGAAACTGCGAGGCAATATTAGACTGCAGGTTCAATTTATGATTTGTTCAGGCATGGATATATATAGTTCAGGGAAATATCCAAGTATCAGTGACTGTCACCATAATCACCATCTACAAATGTCTTAAATCAAATATAGGCAACATAGAGCCAGTCACTTATAATAAAGTTTGAAAGAAAACTAATTCAAAGTTCAAACAATCGGTTATTTACATTCTGAACAAATTCATAAGGAGAATCCTTCACAACTACTTTCCACTGCATTTTTCCCTCAACATTTCAGTAGTTTGGCAAAAACAGAAGAAAAGGAAGAGAGACATTTTAATTTATTTGAATCACACTTTTAGCCATAAAAATAGAATAAAGCATAACTGGATATTGACTGTAGGGATGGGTCTGGAATGAGAGACTATCAGCCTGACCATCCTGTAGGCTTGCCAGACAATTCATATGATAAGAACATGTGGTCAGTCAGTCTAGATTCCAGTCACAACTCACTGAGGTGATATGAGGACAAGGCACTACTTGACCATTGGCTTCTCAATGGTCAAGTCAAAGGCTGACTGTATATCATGTATCATGTACCGTCATGCTCATTTTTTTACAGTAGTAATTTTTAGAAGATTAGACTGGAAGCTAGTGAGCTGTCATGCACAGAGAGGTGTAATGTCTTCAGATTTATCCTTTCCTACAACTAGTAAAAAATAAAACAAATTATTTCACTCTAGTGTCAATACACCAAACAATTTTACCCTACATTTTATCCTCCTACATTTTACCTTCCTACATTTCAAAGTGAATTTAATCCTATGTTATTTAATTTATTGAATCTCTTTATCCATTCTTCCATCCCTAATTCCTTTCTAAATTAACCCTCCTTTTCCTTTTTATATTAAAATCTCTCTCATTTGCCTCTTAAAAATTTCTCACCTAATTTACTAGTACTAGATTCTCACATACAATGTAAAAATTACTCTTGTTATTTATCTTCTCTTCCAATTCTTTTGATTTGATATATATTAAAAAACATGTTTTCACTTCATTTGGTAATAATTAACTCATTTGTTTGTATATTTTCTCAGAGGTATAAATTCACCATTACACAGAGCCTTAGATGGGCGTATGCATGGAAGTAATGCTGATAATTACAATCTATATAAACTGTTGACAGTTACAAAACAGTTATCCTGCAGGTAAATCTCTTTAGAATTAAATCCTTTAAATGAGATGGGTGGCATGGGATGAATGAGCCTCTTTCATTCTCTTTTCACTTTGCTTGGAGTAAAGAGATTCAAAGGAAAATAAAAGGGAAGGTAGGAGGGTGATGAAGAGTGAGTTGGAAGGATTATGAGAAAGATAATAGAAAGAGAACCTAGCTGTAACAATAGGCGCAAACCCTCTTTTAGAGGCTCCATTTACATTGTGTAGCACCCAGGGACCACTTCTATTTGAGCTGTTTAAAATGCAAAGTAGATTCTGCCTCGCTCAAGTGGACTGACACAATGCCAAGCCTGGCACTCATAATCAGCTCACAATTTTACCAAATGGAAATTAGGCAACAAACATGATGAATCAAAAGAAATATTGCGACACAGAGGGGAACAAAATACAGACCAAACAAAAAGCTGCAGACCTGTGGAAAATTGTTGAATCTACTAGAATTTTTTTTTTAGCAAACAATGTCATGAATTAATCAAATATTTGAGATGCTTCAGATAATAAATGAGATGTGTTACGCTTTCTGAAAACTGGTTTCTAGTAGACTTGGTAATCCTTATTTAAATCTGTAAATCAAAGTTGAAAGCTTCTCAAAAGAAAGACAAGTAAAAAGTGAAAAAATGTGATGAAGTGTAGAATGACTAGAGCTAGTCCATCATATACACTCATTCACCTGTAAAGCATGTCATTCCGATGAACCTTTATTTACATTGGAAGCAATGAGGTTTTTTTTCTGTTTTTCAAGAAAAAGACTTGAAGAAGCAGCATGATAGGAAGCCACATGAAGCGAGAATAAGTCGGAAGCGAGCGTACATCATCCGAGGAGCCGCTATCTTCCCCCGTGATGACGATAGTCCAAGAAAGCCCATCATCAAGTCATTTGATAGAGACTTAGGAAAAATCTTGCCATCTCATTATTCATGCTTCCTTCTAGCTGTGAGATCACGTCAAGTCTCTAAGGCACAGAATTCACATGATTATGTAAATTGTATGATTACGGCAACAACAAAAAAATGCAAGGTGGAATAATGATGGAGATAATGGAGAAGAGAGGGAAGAGGGAGAGTGGGAGAGAGAATGTAGTGGCCTGGCCTGGGCAAGCCAAGCCAAGCCAAGCCAAGCCAAGCTGAGCTGAGCTGAGCTGTGCAGTGCTGTGCTGTGCTGTGGAGGAACGATGACGAGCAATGACGAATGAACTGTGAAGAAGACTCTTGTTTGAACACGCATCCACGGGATGACCCGAGAAATTTTCCGCCCGAGCGACCGGCCAATTCTAAGCAAACTTGCGTTGCTTATTCAAGCTGCTGATATTATACAATTCAATTATGGCAGCCATCGTGACCTCAGTAGAAACAAAAACCATCGCCTTAAAAATATGATTGAGAGGGGCACCGCTAATCCAGAAGTGAAGTCATAAGACCCCTTTTATAAACAAAAAGAGGGATTTTGGCAGGGAAGAGAAGAAGACAGGGTGTAGGTTACCGGTTGAAAGGTGTGAGAAAATCAGAAAAATCACAGAATTTGTCTTATGGTATTGTGAGATATATGGGTCAAGTTTGTATCACTACCACCTGTTGTATGTACCCCACCCAAGGGTGTGAAGACCCCCCTGAAAACAATAGCTTGGCTTAATTAAACCCCTTTCCTGCTGAACTCCTTTTCACCGTAACCCAACCTTGCTTGGACAGGGGCTTTGATCCCTTCCCTGCTACCGGCTCTCTCTCCGGCTCTCTCTCTCTATCTCCCTCACATCTTCTCCTCTGCTGATTAATCTCTAGATAATGACCCTACCCACCAGAAGATGGCAGAGCGATGAAGGATAACAAAAGGGAGCTGGTGTCTTAAGGATGGTTCATATTTCATGGCATCATATATCTCACAGTGTTCTGACTCGTACAAGATAGAGTTTCTTGGTCGCTACCCTCCGATGTGGGGCCCACCATCTTCACCCATGTGACTCATTTCAAGTACTAGGATGGGATGGAATTATCCCTTTCAAATTCTCACACTTGTGCTTGCCGAACGAACGAACGAACCACACACATTACCTTATAAGTAGCCATGACACCGCAATGGCCGTAACATGTTGACACTGATTTCCCCCTCACCAACAAGTCAACTTAAATCTTCCCCTTTTCAGTAGGCATATATCGTTGCCATTTTAAACTCCAAAGATGTTGTACTTTTGTAATTTGTTGATGAGGGTGGCTATGTTAAACTAAAAGCATTAGTTGTATTAAATATGACTAGGAGGACCCGTGGAAAATCCACGGGATTCTAGGGGAGGGCCGGGTTTGGGGGGTTAAATAGATAGAGGCCTATGTGCTATCGAAAATAAAATTAGATTATTTTTATGTAGACAATTTTTATAATATTTTTATAATATATGCTGTTTGACCATGAATGGCGCACCGTAACAAAAACTATGTCAGGTAGGATCTCGATAAGTACGATTTATTTGCATTATTATTGTTGTGATTTCAATGTAGTTTTCATGAAAAGAGTAAAAAAGCAGCTTGGATTATGATTTTGTTGGCATTCACAAAATTTGTATAATAATTTTTAAAGTATAGATTTTACGTGAAAAATCGGACGGTTTGTGCCAATATGTAGCAGCCAGCTGCATGCAGTGCACAAATTGACTCAACTGTGCGTGTGACTGTGAGCGTAGAATCCAGTGAACAATTTTTTTTTTTTTCGGGGGCTCGATCTATATCAAATTTTTGGGAAATTTTCGGGGGTTACTTTTTCAACTTTAGGGGGCTCTTTTTTCTTGGGCTTATTTTTCATTAATTCATTGAAGGATAGTTTGTTTATTTTGGTAGCGTAGTGTTACATAAAAAAGGCGTACTTTCTACGCCGAAAGTACGCGAATTGTTTAAAACATATTAAATTGCTTAAAACCTGTGAGCCTTCGGGGGTTCGGTTCAGCCCTTTGAACCCGTGGACACCACGCCTGCACTTAACTCGCTTTGAGCTACCTAACCCCCCCCCCCCCATACTTTGAAAAACGTTTTAATGCATTGATTTTATGCAAGAACTGTATCATAGTAAAAGTATTGTTTTTAAACGACCATGACGACTGTCCGATTTTCTTGTGTTTAGTTTGGTAGCGTAGTGTTACGTAAAAAAGGCGTACTTTCTGCGTCAAGTTTCTACGCCGAAAGTACGCGAATTGTTTAAAACATATTAAATTGCTTAGAACCTGTGAGCCTTCGGGGGTTCGGTTCAGCCCTTTGAACCCGTGGACACCACGCCTGCACTCAACTCGCTTTGAGCTACCTGACCCCCACCCCCCCCCCCCCCCCCCCCGCCCATATACTTTGGAAAACGTTTTAATGCATTGATTTTATGCAAGAACTGTATCATAGTAAAAGTATTATCATGTTTTTAAACGACCATGACGACCGTCCGATTTTCTTGTGAAAACGTTCCTTTGAAAAATGATAAGTTATCGAAATTCAGTATACAACTATGCATGGCTATAATAATCACAATCTAAGCTCAGGTTTCATACCTGTATTCACGAAACTACATTGAAATCGGGGCAATAATAGCAATTTCAAAGTGTTGTTTACTCTCCTCACACCATGTACCATGTGCACAGGCCTAGCTACTCCGGTCACCGCTACTCCAGGCTCACACACTCAGCTCCGAAATCACCGGCGATCGACAGCAGCGCTCAGCTGCAGTGCAGTGGCAATACACCACACGTGTGTACGTGTGGACTCAAGGCGTACTATCACATCTATTTGCGTTATTACTGTTGTGATTTCGATGTAGTTTTCATGAAAAGACCAATAAAACAGAAGCTTGGACTATGATTATGTTGTCATAGATCACAGAATTTTTATAATTACTTTCAGAGTAAAGATTTTACGCGAAAATAGGTCCATGGTTTGCGCCAGTTGTAGCAATCGCCTCGACTCGAATCGACTGTACTGTGTACATGCAGCGCATGTGTGTGACCTGAGCTTGTAATACACGTACACTACGGGCGCCTGGTCTACAAAGAATATCCTAATGTAAGATGCCTTACTCGAGGAACGCCGCAACCGTTGCAATGAGATTTGCTACACCCGTTGACGCGAGTGAATTCTCGTCCATCGTGTGTCTCTTCGTCTCTCTTTGATAATTAGACAGAGGGCGGGTGCACGCCTTATCGACTTGCTCTCGCGGGTTCGTCGCCTCCTTGCAATCCACGACGCCCGCCGTGCTCTCGTCCGCCCGTCCTCCCCGGGACCCCGAAACCGCGTTTAACGGCATGGACGTCGATCGCGGGGTCGAGGTGGCACGCGGGTTACGGGAGACAGGCCTCGTATAATTGTGCCGCCGTCCCCGTGCCACGGCGGAGGCGGGCGCGGTCGGGGAAAGACGTTTTTGAGGAACCGTTTTGTACCCGTTTGGACCCCCCGCGACGATTAGTGGTATTAATAGTATAGATGTCAAAAATAATATGTAGTTTTGAACATTTTAGTGCAATAATCAAACAAAATCAAATTTCCCCACCATAAGAATGGCACTTTATTTTCACATAACCTGGTTTGGCAAGCCCATTTTTGTAAAAATTAATGAAATATGGTTTCTTTGGCTTGCTACGTAATCTAAGCAAGCTGTCCTTGCATTAACAGCAGAAGGCTAGCACCGCATCTCTGACTCTCTTAATATTCTCAGTCTGTTTTCATTGTGCAATAATATTTTTTTTAATCACAATTCAAACATGAGGACAATGACAATCATTCAGCCTTTCTAAGTGATTTCTTACTATTGAAAGTACGAAAGGAAACCACAGCATTGAGATAAAGAAAAACTGACATGATTTTTATATAAGGTATGTAAACCTCAAATGCATTTTTATAAGAATAGATATTTTTCTTCCCAGACACAGAAAATGTCAATATGAATTATTTTACTGATAGCAATTCATCTATTACTACTCTAACTGTCTGAATAGTTTTGAACCCTGAAAAAAAAAGAACAATTCTTTACTGAAATATAAAAACACTTTAGTGAAATAGAAAACAATATCTATGCCTATTGTTTCTAATCACCCCGTAGCCAAGACCATCTTGTGAATAATAATGATAGCTATTACTAAGCTCTAGAGAAGACTAGAGAACACTAAGAAGTAAAATCTAATCAAAATAAAATACTGAAGAACAAGGGGATTAATCAACCTCAATCTTGTCTTCAGAATACAGATGATTTAGTTTCTTTGAGTTTGAAGCCATGTTGTGATCTGATCTGTCCTGATGAGGTGAACTCATTGTTTGACTTTCTTGCGAGATACACGACGAGCACGGAGGATGTGTCGCAATCAAGACGGCTTGCTTCGGCGGCCGGGGACACTTCTCTTGCAACGTAATTACGAGCGAGACTTTCCAGGGGATCGAATGGCCACAGATTAACGCAGCCATTAGTAGGACAGCTTGCATCGCGCAACAATGTACAAAAGGATGTGCCTCGTAACTCGAGCCATCACTCATTAATTTACGCAACCTGCCCCGGACTTAAGGGCCCAAAGGGGGAAAAGTTTAAGGACATCGTCATGGCGACAAATGACTGCCGGAGATTAGGCCGCCGCATCTTGCAATTAAATCCGAGCTTGGTTGCCACAGAAGAAGACACAAATATGCAAAGCTTGGAGTTAAGAAACTCTCATGATGATAATTACCACTTGCTTGTGATGAAGATTCTTGGACCTTTTCTTAATGTCTACTTTTGGTTAGAAGAGAGCCATGTCTTAACTGCGGTCTCATTTGGACTCATCAGGTAGAGAGAGATAGACATCTGATTGGCTTGTGGCAGCCAATCATGGGCATTACAAACGAGCAAGAGATTCTTGCTTAATTACCCAGGGTTCATCATCAGGGAGAAAAGAATGCACTCAGACTATCCTCATCTCTCTAGCTTTCATTAATTACCACCAGCCCCAAGTCCTTGCTCAAACTCCTCATACCTAACAATGCATCTAGTCATCACTCTTTCTATCTCATAATCTTCCCTCAATCTTCAAGTATCTCTATATATATATATCTCTCCATTTAGTTTGTCAATTTTTCTGTACATTTTGTCTGTCTCCGTCTGTCTATGTCTCCATCTGCACCCCTACCCCCTTTCATGTATCCTCAATCCCTGAAGTAAAAAAAGTACAAAATTATCAGAGACTTCAAAGTACACAGGGGTGTAGGGTCAATGTAGAGCAAAACCCTTGATTGATGAGAATGTGAAATTGATGTAAAGTGGTGTTTTAACTGGTTTGTTGAGACGTGACTATGGCCTGATAACTAAGACTAACAAGCATACACAACAATGCTCATTATTCTCAATTATACTGTCGCCATAAAACTTTTAATTTGGTGGCTAGGGCAAAGGTCCATTTTTATTTATGTTCCTTTCAGCCTTCCCCGGAAAAAAGAGCTAACAGCATGATGAAGGCAAGAACAGCGACAATGTCAGAGATTTTTTTCTTGATATTCTTTTGTTGTTTCACACGCAGATTGATCTCTCAAATTCAATGGCATCTGACTCAGGACCCGCTTTCTTTATGTCAGCCATTTTAATTGCAAAGAAAAAAAAATCCATTGAATTTGTATAACCCAAATTTGATTATCTGAGGGATAAGGAGCAAATGTTTATCCTTATTGAGTATTTCATAGGCAAACATCTCTTGGATTCTATTCAAGTATGGAATGTATTAATAGTGATCAAGACAGCAGCAACTAGAAATACAAATATGTTCAGGAAATAGAACATTTATTCTATTGTCTCATTCCAAAACAAGTACTCATCTGCTCTTCACAAGTCTAAGACTGAGACCGATTCAAGCGCACCGAGCCAAGACGAGACTGACACCATCTGTGACATACTAGGCACCCATTCTGAGGGTAGAGGCATCCAAACATACCCCTCACTACACACATGCATCATCACGGATTGCCTGCCTCACATCACAGCTCACAACCCAACCAACAGATGACTAGATGAATATTACGTAAAAACATGGGCCACGCTTCCTTGCTTACTCTCCCTATGCCAAGGTTCTTGATTTATGTGAAGTAAAGATGCCCCTCTGCATCTCACTGCACAGAATACAAGACCTTTTCCCTTCTATTTGATGCCATCTAGATGAAAACATGGGCTTCCCTCGTCGCCATAGTAGCAAGGAGAAAATAGGACATGGCTATGACCCCCTCCCCAACCCCCGGAGGAATAGGGTCAGTGAACTAAAAAGAGGACTAGTCTTGAATCCAATCTCATCTTAATATCAGTCTGCTACACTGGCTGTATCAAAGAATAAGATAACAACAACAATATACTAGAGACTACACAATTATGCTTTCAGATTTCCTAAATTAGACCTTGGCTTGTGCCATTTGGTTTAAAAACTATGCTGATTGTAAACCGAACAAATTCCTCATTCTTTCTTATCTGTTATGGCTGACAGTGTAAACATACACCAAAAAGAAAACCTACACATACCATTGAAATGCTAAGCATGAAATGTAATACATTAGATAAGACTGTGTCTACCTTGACATTATTAGTGGTTATTAGAAGTACGTCTGACTTTACATCTATGAGAAGAGAAGAATGTCATTTAATTGCTTCATATAACCAACCCTAGCTGTCTGCTATGCAACACAGCGGGACATGGAACAGAAACCTAAGAAAACATAGAGCCTCTTCAATTATGAATAATCAAAGAAAATATTCACAGAAGGTCGGGTAAACATGGCTTTATTTTCTTTTGTCACGTATTAGATTGGAGATGTATAATCATGACAGAGGCAAGACTTGTTCTTCCATGAACAAATTATTCTTTTTCCCCTCTCTCTCTCTTCAATATATTTCTGTTATCGCTTTTCTCTTTGATCGCCTCTACAAAAGCAATCGGGCTCAAATGTTTCATTTCTCGCATCGAATATCAATTCTGTTTTGACATTTATATTCATGCAAGTAATCTGAGTTTTCTTAAATGTGAATTATGTTGGTAATACAAGAGCAAACATGAAACATGAAAAACACAATCTTAATTATGAATACCAATGCAAAACCTAGACCTACTAAGCAACCCTTTACTCAACCAAAATGATTTTTAATTTCAGTACAGGTAATGAATGATCTTCATACTGGTTTCTACCAACTAGGTTTTCAAAACCCTCTTAAACTAGAAACAATCTACTGTTGATTAATGTCAGGTTGTCAAAATATATTTTCTGATTCTTCTATCCTACCAAGTAAATATGTTCCAAAGTCTGTTTATAATGTTAATCATTAGTAGTACAGGGCAAAGCAACAATACTACTCCTCATTATTGTTTCCCTCCTACACTTAGAAGATTCTGACTAGATTAAATTCATGCTCATTTCTTTTTCATAATAAAAGACAAATCAGTGATCAGTTTAAATAGACATCCCGAGTCTGAAGACAGCCGAAAAAAAGCACTGAAATATCACAGAGAGCTCTACAAAAAATGATGAACATTTAAATATGAACTCCTTTAGAAAATTGCACATTCTGTACGGTAATACAAAGAGTTCCTGTTAAAAAATAACTTTTTGCACTTTGTTTCATCCGAATCTAGGTGTTATTTGAATGCATCCCAGCTGGGTGGACTGGTATGGACTGACCACTGATCCACAGAGAGAGGGCTCTCATCTATTGTGCTTCTCAAATATACTACTCCAAGTCTGTCTCTGTTCTCTCTTTCGCTTTCTCCTAACATCCAACCAGAAATCTCAATGAGGGTTGAAAAACTGATGAAAACTAAAAGAATTTCTAGTTATACAAGAGTACCCTTCTATAATACAAATTGAATCTGAATTTTCATCCTCAATAATACAGACACAGATTTTGGTCTCAAAATATTTGTAAAAAATTAGTATTTTGATAAATGCCATATCTTCCATTTCTTGTATTAAATGGGAAACATTGAACTTTTGTCAAACATGTACTGTTAAAAACAATATAAGAACAAAAGATAATACTTTGGATTTTTATGAAGATAATGACCGTATGAAAGAGTGCTCTTTACCATTAACAAGCTCTATTAATAATTGAAAACCATCTTACTTGCATCAATTACAAAACTTCTTATTTGAATTGGCCTCTTTTCGGTACAGTGTGACTTTGGAGGTGCAGTAATTTAAAACAAATGAACCAATTCATGGATATGGAATGATGACATAAGACGGAACAAAAGATGCCCCTCTCATATCTACTTTCTGTGGATCGATAGGAAGAGATCGAAAGATGGCATACATCAAGAAAGGCATTCCTCAGGTACAGCTGAGGAGAACTCCTCCAGAAATATGAGCTCAAATGAAGGACCGGTAAGAATGAAGATTGTAGAGGAGGGGGGGGGGGGGGGGTGAAGCACTAGATACATGTTAAATGCAGGAACATGGAGTTAGAAATTAGGCCAATGAGATGAATCACTAACAAACCACAATGGTGCGTGGGATGGATGCAAGACAAGGCAAGCATACCAAGCTGACTGGATAGTCGGTGAACAGACTCATCCACAGCTAGCTAGATCAGATGGGGGTAACAGGTTAGGAGGTTTACATCATAAGGACCTACAGGTGGCTACTGCATGTCAGTATGTCAGTGTAGTCTGTATGTCTGTTTGGCTGACTGGCTAGCTCAGCTCAGACTATCCTGAGACCTTTCTATGTTTTACACTGTTAGTCAAAACTTGTTTATCTCTTCATACCTGATCTATTTCATATTAAATAAGATATAAATATTCTTAAGATAATGTACTTGTGAGGTGGCCACTGGACTCTAAATATATAAAACAATATAAAATCTGATGTCCTTCCAATCCTATTCTTACTCCCCCCCCCCCCCCCCCTCCTCTCTCTCTCTCTCTCTCTCTCTCTCTCTCTCTCTCTTTCTCTTCCCCTCTCTCTCTCTCTATCTCTTTTTAAATACTCTCCATTTCTCACTCTCTCTAACAAAATTTAAAATACACATTTTCAAACACTCACTATGTTCAGTCTTCACAACAAGCTCTGCAGTCAGCCATCACCCTTTCTGACAGCCATTCATTCAGCCAATTGCTCTCTCAGCTCAGCTCTTCCATCCCAGTTGTGATATTGGTTATAAATTAGAAATGTAAACTGTTACCTACTATGATGAATAACTTACCATTACAAAGACAATCTTCATTTCCTGTTCTAAATATCTCCTCTATGAATTCCCTTACTTCTTCTGATTTTTGAGGTGAAAGTGTCCACACCATGTGTTGTGAACTGGTCAGCCAGCCAGCATGGTCAGTGAATGGTCAGTTAGCAGACACACTGGATGGATGTGCTCATCCAGCACAATCAGGCTATGGGGGGTGCCTGATTAATTGACCATCCAAACAGCCTCTCAAAACTCTCCTCTCAATTTTTAATCATCTTACGACCAAGAGAAATGGAACACTCCCAATGATAGAATAGTCTACTATGCAGACATCTCCAACTAACTTTTACAACTGTTGAACTTGATTTCAAAATTTGAACATTTAATTCATTGTATTTCAGTGAAATAGTTCATATAAATGTGTAAGCATACCTATATACAAATATATATAAACAAAGAATCTATCAAAATATCCTTAACAAAAATTTTGTGAAATTATTTCAGACAACTAGTCTATAATGTTATAATCATTAAACAAATTATTTCCTAGGAAATTTTCCATCCAAATCAATGCTATTTTCATTGACAATGGCACATGGACCATACTCTTTTGTGAAACTATACTGCAATCTTCTAATCTATCAACACTGTTTTGTATTAAAAGACCTGTTTCTGTAGTGCTTAAAGACCGCAACAGGGTATGAGAATGTAGACTAGTAGTGGGCAGTGTTTCCTAATGGCCCTGGCTGGCAGGGAGCTCTGGTCATTGTTTTGTGGGCGGCCACTGACCATTACAGGGTCCAATGCTTCTATAATCCTCTCACATTCATTCATAGTGAAGAGTTAACCAAAGGAATGTTTCCCAACATTTAATCACTACATCACATCACTCAGTATTAGTCTTACTATTCTAGACTCTGTAAAGGATCAGCTTCATAGACAAACTTACTTTGAAATGACAAACATCCACTTTGATCTGATACTTCAGAACAATCATCATGAAATAAAATTTATCCTGTATCATAAATTTGTTACGAATCTTTGAAACATAAATTTTCTTCTGATATAAAGTATCAAATATATTTTGAGACAATTGATACTGATAGTTATATAAATCTCTTCTTTCTCTTTGAAGTTTGAGATGAGCAAGTACCGCAAGTGATATTTCAATCATTTTTGTATTGATCATTTTATATAGTTTGCATAAATCCTATTCTCATAAAGTTGATCATTTTAACACTGGGGTTCATAGGGCAAAACTGGAACTTCTTCAGATTTTTTTTCAGTTTTAAAAGAATTGATATAAAATTTTGCATCAGAAGAATAGGCATATCAATAAACAAGTCCTGAACATTTGTGAGTGATGAAACTGCTTACCCTAATTCAAAATTCATCCAAAAGACTAGGAATCAAGACTAATAATCAGCTGACCACCCCCTTACAACATGGCAGAGCTGTTTTCACAAAATGGGTGTAGGCTTATCTACAGGTGTTAAAACCATTTTAGATTAACTTGTACAAGTGGTGGAGATACTCCAGAGAGCGATGAATATCCTTGATTTATAATGATAAGAGAGTTGCAAATGTTTCTGTCATTTTTAAGACATAAAATGCAATAAAAACATGATAACAAGGGAGCACATTCTAAGGCTACACTGTCCCTGGAAAGTAATTAACTAATTATCCCAGATTACTGCTACAGACTCATGTCTAGACAGAAAACTCATAATTTTTCTGGGATGAGATTTCTTCTGAATAAACAATTATTTACACCAAGCCTGCCAGGGGTCTACCAGCCCCCAGGCATTTTGATTCAGTCATTAAGAATAAAATGACATTTCAAAACCTCTTTGGTTGGGGTATTAACATTTATCCATACCCGCTATTGAATTACATGCCACATATCATAAACACAAACAAGCTCCTCTAACTATCTGTTTTCATTTGATGAAACGTGGAAAATGCACTCTTTTGGTAAATTCATTAAATTTAGCATTACGTAGTGTATATTTCCTTGTATTTTATATTCTGATGTATGCAACCATAGTTTGATTTTGATTTCTTTATCAGACGTGGTTTCAATGACAATTAATAGTAGATCTCATAACAC
Organism: Strongylocentrotus droebachiensis; assembly: GCA_035222895.1. Taxonomy (NCBI): domain Eukaryota; kingdom Metazoa; phylum Echinodermata; class Echinoidea; order Camarodonta; family Strongylocentrotidae; genus Strongylocentrotus; species Strongylocentrotus droebachiensis. The sequence continues at coordinate 125,905 of JAVYIG010004472.1, forward strand.
TTGTTTCATGTTTACAACTTTAACAAAAAATATTCAGTATGGGCACATCAAGCAACCTCGATTGATGACTGAGGGACCAACAAATTTCACTAGTTGTTGAACAAGGGCAGTTTTCAGGCTTTGAAACTGTTGCGAACTTGTCGTGAATATCAACCACTTGAGAATTTAAGATATTTTCTGGTTTGATTGTAGCACAAACCTGTCCATTAAGGTCACTACAATCATTGTTCAAGACTGGCATCAAGTTCTAGGTACATGCATCTCTCAAACAAAACATTAACATATTATCTACATGCTTTAGATCTAATAGGAAGAAGATATAAGTTTTAATTCTTGAGGCAAAGACGCTTTCCTGGGAATGGATCTCATTTACAATTACAATCACTTTGCTTTCCTCTAGCTAGGGAAATCAGAAAGAAGTGTTGATGCAACAATTTCAACAGACAAGAAAGGAAATGATTCACCTTATTTGAAATCCATGCGTCACATCTGTGAAGTGATTTATCAAGGATTCAAAGCCAAATATGAAACGTATATTCATTGAGTTTATACCCTCTTCATATCAACAAATTACTCCTGCAGCTAATCTTAGTTTCCATTTCCAATGTTAACAATAACAGCTCAAGACAAATATGAAACGTATATTCAATGAGTCTATTACCTATTCATACTCGGCAAGAAGGAACCAAAAAGGAACCGGATTTAAAATAATTATTTTGCCTCCAGGGACTGGTTAGATTTTATTGTTATAGCCACTTATTCAACTATTATTACAGATATTGAGAAGTTCATAAAGTAAAAAGGGACCACATTATCATTTCAGTCAGCTCACTATAATCATATGGCTTATTAACAAAAATTAATATAAATACATGTAGAGAAGTCAGTGAAGTTGGATTTGATAATTGACATGGATATGCCTTGCATTATGAACAAATACTTTGAATATTACTGGTATCCTATCTATACAAGTGAATTGTCAAAATTAAGAATACAAGAGAAAGACTCTGTGGCATTTCATTGGTTCTCTACATTTCTTATTTTGTTCATATAATACTGTTCACATTTTTTCTGCACGTACAATCTTATTGCTATCTTGTGGTACCAGGAATATCATTGTATGCTGTTGGTTTATAACATCCGTACACTCATATACATATTTGGAAGAAAGTAATCTAAACTAACACTAAAACTATACTTTAAAAATGTAAATTTTGAAGGTCCTAATCCACAGACCTTAACTACAGTACAGAGTGAAACAAAACTGATGAGATTGTGTAGAATGATGAATAAGAATTGTAAAAAGTAAATTACCCAAACATAAAACGTAGACATACCAGTACCACTCTAAAATGCTAAAAGCTTTCATAAATCACAAAAATGTTATCAAAATTCCATCACCCTATTCCTATCCAATAAACTATGGGCCGATAAAAACTGATGCTGTTTCCAGACATAACACACAAGATGTAATTACTGTAGGACTTGGTGCAAATTTCTTGTCATTCCCCCCTTTCCCTTCTCTTTTTTTTTTATAAAACCCTTTTGGCAAGTTTAGAGCCCAAATGAATACCATACCCTAACCTGTCAGAATATTCCACTTGTTTTCCTTTCCGTCTCTAAATGGTCCATGGAATTTCAATCAACGAAGCTCATACATCATCTCTAATGTACAAACAAGCAAAAGGAGAGACTCCCTCCATTTTATGGAGTTGTTCACATTTGGCTCAACTGAAATTCTCTTTTCTCTTCTTCAAATAACACTGAAATATTGTCATAGAGGCTATACATCTTTTCAAACTATGATACATGGTAATAGTGTTCTTTCCCCCTTTTGTTTCATATTGTGTACTGAATTAATTAAATTTTCATGACGATAACAAATCAAAGGAAATTTATGAATTTAAGGATATGGATGAAAATAACATGAATTTGACAAATTAACAACTTTCTTCATATGGCAATGCCAATGCAACCATTATGAAAAGTTTTAAGAAAATGGAAGATGGATGCAAGGATTTGGTATTGAGATGTTTCAAACTACGATGGCTCAGTTCATGTACCGATGCTTAACCCTGAACCGTGACTGACAGCATCCATGAGAAGACTTGATATAGAGCTACAAAAGAACATACTTTTTTACACAAAGCTTTGCATATTATTAGGATGGTTTATTTTACAATTACTATGATTTGTATTAATAAGAAGACAGACAGACAGCCTGTCTAGTGAACTGATAGGATTAGAGCGGATAGGACAACATGTCTGGAAAGACAAGTTCTCACCCTTGATATCAGGCTCTTAAACCAAAAAAGATTTTCTACTAATCCGTGAGATTCTTCCAAACTTTCAGTAGATTAGAAGCGAGATTTGTTAGAAAGGTTTGAGGGTAGTATCCTGATCGATGCATTTCAAAACCAGACCACTTTCCTGATTGTAAGACCAGGCTTTAATTGAAGGGAAGACCAAAGAAGGAAGACCAAAGAAGGAACAAACATTGGTGATGGTGGTTATTTTACCTGACTGCTAAGAAAGCATAAATGCTAGTAATGCTTGTAAGTAAGCAACCAGACGGCCAATGGCTTTAGGTCCTCTCCGAGGGACCTGGTAATGAGGATTAATGCCTTACCAAAGGGCACTAGCACATCGACTTGGTTTCGAACCCGGGTCACCGGAATATGAGACCACTGCTCTACCGACTGAGCTATTGCGCCTCCTCAAAGAAGGAAGACCAAAGAAGAAGACCAAAGAAGAAAACCAAAGAAGAAGACCAAACTAAGTTTGAACATGGACTTACTGGCCCGAATTCACAAAGGAGGTTTGTCGACAAACCTTGGTTTTCGTACGTCATATGACGCGTTTTACGCGTTTTTTACAAACCTGGTTTGTAAAGAACTAAAGGAGGTTTGGCGGAGGTTTGGCGAAACAAAAGGAAGTTTGAGCTCAAACCTTGGTCTGAGCTCAAACCTTGCTTTGTGAATTCGGGCCAATAGGTCCATGGTTTGAAGGAGGAGCAGACCAATAGGTGTAAGTGTGAATGTAGCCTTGCAAGGTTGGCGTGACCTCGGCTGACCTATATTATTAGAGTCAGGAAGAAATACCTGAAAATTAGGAAGCTGATGAACAAACAGCCAAGTCTGCAGTTTCTCTGATTTTAGATGGACACACCTAGTCTTCCTTTCCAGACACCACAGACTAATTATATACCAGGTACCACTCACTAATCTATACAACAGGTATAGACTTATCTGTTTCCTTTCTTATTCCCCTGCATAATAAATATGCACTTTTCAGGTGGGCTGTATCTAATACAGACCACCTTATATTTTTGTTAAAATTGCCTTTATTTATTTATCAGGTGGGCTGTATCTAATACAGACCACCTTATATTTTTGTTAAAATTGCCTTTATTTATTTATTTATTTCTTTATTTCTTTATTTTTCTTATTTCCACCCACTTTTTTGTTAGCAAGATAACTTTGTAATGGTTCAATCAAATGTTTTGATATTTGGCACACATATGTATAGGCATATGGACAAAACACGGTAAAGTTTTCAACCTTGACCTTGACTGATGACGTCATCTAGGCGCCATTTTGTGAAATTTTCGGAAAATCAATTCATGATCATATCTTCATAACCAAAAGGTATTTCTCATTCATATTTATCATGATCAAGGTCAATATCAGTCCGGTTAATTTCAGGTCAAAATACGCGCGCGTGCGCGTACGTCCGCGCGTCAATGCGCGCGCAAATTTTTTAAATGTTCAAAATCATCTCAAATTTATTTTGCATACGTTTTAGGTCATTTTAAGCATGTTATAAAAAATCGCGCGTATGAGCATGCGCGCGCGTTTTTGCGCGTAACACCATTAAAAAACATAGAATCGCCATTTTTTTTTCTTTTATGATATTTCTCATATTTTTTCGAGGAATTTGATACCATGTTTATCTCTTTATGACCATTAATAACAACATGAGCGTCAATTCAAGATAAATGTCCGTGCGCGCGAGCTCTTTTAATACATAGCATATATGGGCAAAAACATGCCTATACAAAATCCATTATAGCTCTTTGAAATGAACCGTGACCTTCATTCTTTTCTCATATTTAGATAAAGTATGAGTCGGAGATATGATTACATGTCTCATTTTGCCAATAAGTGTATCGTGACATCATCATAATGGCCTTGGAACTCAAAATACGAATTTGCATATTATGAAGTCAGCATATTTATGTAAAATTGATTGTATCTCTGTATATATTGATCGATTTTCTTCAAAATTTCGATATGTTGTAGCTAACATAATTTTCTACAAGTTCAATAATAACCATTTTTCATTTTGATGACGTCATCAGAGTGAAAATTTCGATTAAAGGCCTCATGTCAGAAATTTCACAATTTGCGTGTTATGACTATAGAAGGTGCATTTCGTTCACATCATTAATCTACATGACATTGTTTTTAGCAGTATCTCGCTTATTTTTGCTCTATTTTGTATCAAACTTTAGTTGACCAGCCCACCTATACTTGTTCCAAACAAGTATTATATGTCTAGTTTATTATTTATTATTATTTATTTATTTTTCTTAATTCTCGCCACTTTTTTGTTAGCAAGATAACTTGAAATTGGCTAAATCAAATAACTTGAAATTTGGCACACATATGTATAGGCATATGGACAAGACACGGTGAGGTTTTCAACCTTGACCTTGACTGATGACGTCATCTAGGCGCCATTTTGTGAAATTTTCTGAAAATCATATTATGATCATATCTTCATAACCAAAAGGTATTTCTCATTCATATTTATCATGATCAAGGTCAATATCAGTCCGGTTAAATTCAGGTCAAAAAATTCGCGCGTGCGCGTACGTCCGCGCGTCAGTGCGCGCGCAAAAAATTTAAATGCTCAAAATCGTCTCAAATTTATTTTGCATACGTTTCAGGTCATTTTAAGCATTTTATAAAAAATCGCGCGTACGAGCATGCGCGCGCGTTTTCGCGCGTAACACCATTAAAAAACATAGAATCGCCATTTTTTTTTCTTTCATGATATTTCTCATATTTTTTCAAGGAATTTGATTCCATGTTTATCTCTTTATGACCATTATTAACAAGATGAGCGTAAATTCAAGATAAATGTCAGTGCGCGCGAGGTCTTTTAATACATAGCATATATGGGCAAAAACATGCCTATACAAAATCCGTTATAGCTCTTTGGAATGCACCGGGATCCTCAATTTTTTTTCATATTAAGATAGAGTATGAGTCGGAAATATGATTCCATGTCTCATTTGGCCATTAAGTGTATCGTGACATCATCACAATGGCCTTGGAACTCAAAATACGAATTTGCATATTATGACGTCAGCATATTTATGTAAAATTGATTGTATCTCTGTAAATATTGATCAATTTTCTTCAAAATTTCGATATGTTGTAGCTAAGACAATTCTCTACAAGCGCAGTAATAACCATTTTTCATTTTGATGACGTCATCATAGTGAAAATTTTGATTAAAGGCCTCATGTCAAAAACTACATAATTTGCGTGTTATGCCTATAGAAGGTGAATTTAGTTCACGTTATGAATCTACATGATATTGTTTTTTAAGAATTTGTAAGCAGTATGTCGCTTATTTTTGCTCTATTTTGTCTCAAATGTTAGTTGACCAGCCCACCTATACTTGTTCCAAACAAGTATTATATGTCTAGTTGTATTTGATTGTCTACAAGCAACCACCAATCATTGTTATCCTGGCTACTGCAAAGCACAGCTGTCATATTTTATGGCACTAAAAAAAATGCAGAAGTAGTAATTTTCATGCCAGGACTATATTACCAGGTATGCATTCATTTTAACATTGGCTAAAAGAGAGACCACTCAAATGAAATGCATTGTCATGAACACCAGCATCATACTTTGAATCAAGGTTTCTTTCTTCTTTTTTGTTTCTTCTTTTGTTTACTAAAAGTCAATCACATGATAAGACCTGCCTGTCTGCACATTAGTTTCACCCTTATACAATCAATCAACATCTATGCTGAATCAGCAGAAAAGCATTCTCTAGTAAACATATATATATATATATATATATATATATATATAGGCGCAAAGAAAATGGTCTAGGAACGTGAGACGTATATATATTCATCATTTCTTGTGGCCTACATGTATATTCTCTTTGCCCAAGTCCCTCTGGCTCCTCCTCCAAATTTCCCCTCCTTTTCTCATTTCTTTCTTCTCCCCTTTCTCCTTCTTCTTCTTCCACCTCCTCCTACTTCACATCCTCATCATCTTCTCACTCCTCTGCTATCCTCCTCTTCACTTTCCTACTTCTCCTGCTATTCCCCTTTGCCAATACCATCTTACTCACCTCCTCCCCTCCCCTTCCCTCGTCCTCATTCTACACCCCTCTTCCTCCTCCTCCTCCTCCCTATCCTCCTCCAGTAGGAATCATCTTCCCCCTGATGCCATCATATTGGATTGTAGCTGTTGAATCTACACCTGAAGGGGTCCAAGAAGAAGGGAATATATATGGATGATGAAGTTTGGCTGATACCTGACACTTCTGGATGTGACATGGAATAAGAGTGGATTTGGTTTGGCTTTTACCTACCTCTAGGCCACGCGTATAATAACCTCCATCATTCTCCATCTTTCCACTTCACTCTTACTCTCTCTCTTTCTTTTTCTCCTTCCATCTATCTCTACAGGGCCTAAATTAGATGTTGTCTCTTTAATATTTTACTCTTTTCAATTAATATTTCACTCACGCTCTCTCATACTTCTTGTTATCTCTCCCTCTCATACTAATCTTTCTCTCTCTCCCTACTTTTTTCACTTTCAACCATTTATTTCTAATTAAACTTTTTTTTTACTCATATAACAATTTCTTTCTTGTAATATTCTTCCTTTTTGTGATTTGCATCTTATGAACTTTCCTTCATTCAATCTATGCTATTTCTATTCCTAATAGTTCTTTATTTCATTTCATTTTCATTTAATCTATTTCCTTGTTTATCTGATTGATTTTTTTTTTTTTGGGGGGGGGGGGGGGGGCTTTCTGTTTTTATAGAATTTTCACTGATTTATTGAAAATTAGATAAAATATTCATATAATCAGATATTTTTTGAAAACAAAATTAAAGAAGAACATACTTTAATCAATGACGTTCAAGACATAAGCAAATCTGAGGAAATCTGATATATAATAAGGTTTTCATTACACTTGTATGAGACAGGAGAGGTATACTCTAGGCATGTTTCTTATCAATAAACGCTGCCACAAAATCCATAATCAAGAAGAAACGCTTTCACCCAAATTGAAGTTTCGCTCCTAAATTTGATTATGAATCTTGAAATGAGGATCATCGTGCTGGCATGCAGGCAGTCATCTGACTCTCCCTGGTCAGAAATGAAGTAAAAAGATATAAAAAATCCAGCAATTGATGGCAAAAGATCATCATTTACAATGAATATTGGAATGGTTGTTAGATCACCTTTTGACCGATAGTGACATGTGATACAAGACAAAGGTAAGTACTGTAGTCCATTTGGGGTTAGATTTCTGAAATTTACGAACTTTTTAGGCCGGGATTTTTTCACAAAATATCATTTTCCCTGACCTTAAAGTGGAGTAGTTTTAGAGTAGAACAATTATCAAAAAAGAAATATGGAGCTGTCTTTTTCCCCTCTTTTTGTTGAGCTTGCCTCACTCATTAGCTGAGTAGTCACCTCTCTATAACTGAAGATATTGGATCTGTAAAGAAAGTGTATCCCAGTGGCTTCTCTACAAAGAGAAGATACAGTTGTGGGTTAATGACTGTATTCAAAGTTGGTAGACGAAGTGCAGAGATAGAAGAAACAAAGCCAGGCTGGAATACAAAAGCAGATCAACCGCACAAATAATACAAGAAATATGGAAAGTATTTGCTACATGCAAGATCAGGGTCCAAGGATATTGCCTCTAGCTATAATTTATCTAAAATGCAAATGACTCTAGTTCCTTTTTAACCCCAACCTTTTTCCTTCCTCCATCCCTCCCTTTTATCCATTTTCTTTATCTCTCTCCCGCTCTCTTATCTCTCTTTTCTCATCATCCATTTGTTCTTTGCTTCTCGATTTCAATTCATTTATTTCTCTTTCTCAACATTTCTTGTACCTTGCTCTACAACTTGTGTTCTATAATTCTTTCCCTCTTTTGTCTCTGTGCACAGGGTTAGATTATCTAGCTCTTTAGGGTGCATGAACAATAAGCTCTCTGAATTAGATGGGTGGTGTGCGCATGGGAGCTAGCTGGCTTGTGTTGGCAAGCTCACAAGTAATGGAAATTAGAAAGGAACTTAGAAGATATAAAAGAAATTGAACTTATCACCCCAACCTTAATGAGTTTGGATGGGTAGTGGTTTATGAAAACTGATGGTTTATTGAAATGAATGGCTAACAAGTTTTTGTGTAGATATCCAAATCATGGTGATATCTATAGATGTTCATTTAGATTACAAATGAACCTATAAAGATCAAAAGAAATACAGATACAAACTCTGTAATAAAGCCTCTGACGACTGAACCAATTAGATTCAAAATCTCTTGCTACATATATTTCAATTTATGATAATTTCTGTATCATAAATCAATTAAGTTGACAGTTATGACATAGATCACAGAAGCTGGTCTACATTCATACAATTATTCTTTGCACTCTATTATTATCAAGTAATTGAATACATGATCATTATATCCTTTAACATACTCCTTATCAAACACATACATATATCTGATTACAAACAACATCTGCACCTAGTTATCAAGGATTCAATTATAAATTTCATATTATCTGGCTAAGCAAAGAGATACTTAACAGATGAGGAAATTGCATGGCAAGATTTCTACAGAGTACATGATACAGTTCGAACACCAACAGTATTAAACAGTACTCATTTCAAAATTAAAATCTATAACATCCAATAATTCCAATAGTCATATCGACACATGGATGCAGCTTGTACTAACACCCCAGACTCCTATCCAACTAACAAACACCAATCCAATTCTAATTAACTCGAGTTGCACCTGTGCACTTTCCAAAGGCAATTAAAACTCACTTGAATCTATATTTATCTGATGAATTCATCTGAAATATCATCATCATCTGTCATCACCAACTTATTGCTACAGTTAATTACTATCTCAGAAGATATACTGGTAAAAAAATTATGCACTTCTCCTCTTTACAACCGAGCTCAAATGCTACATTGAATAATGGCTGATTTATATCAAACAGACCACAACAGTACAGCCTGAAGCCATTATTATAGAATAGACAAACACCTCTATATCTTTCTTCATTTTTTTTAATTGATTGATTAACATTTTTTTAGATTAACTAACAATTATTTAACAATTTCCGGGACTACTTTTCAAGCTTGCTTGCATGAGAGTAACACTCTTCAATTTGTTTTGCATTGAACTCTATGCAAATTTTGGAGAGCTTTTTTATGACTTTCAGGGGCTCTTTTGGGCATTTTGGGGGCATTTGGGGGGCATTTTGGGGGCTATTTCGCCCCGAGCCTCCGTGTAAATTTCTCCTTGGCTTATTATAATAAATTTGAATCAAATGAATAATGACTTAATCATTAATCTTAAAGAACACATACATGTGAATAGATAGGATTGCTATTAAGCAATGTCATATTGTCTCCTAATTAAAAAGATGGTGCACATGATACATAACTAGAATGAACACCTGATCAATACTCATCTAGTAGGGAACCTTGTGTGGTATTTATTTAGATGGTATCTAACTGAAGGACAGTGGTGTGGCTGGGCTACTTGGAAATGATTAATTAGTTAATTGATTGGATAATTGATTGGTATTGATTCAGATCACCCTAAGGTTGTACCACTTCATTATCACTGTGTCGCTATCATGTACTGAATTAATTAAACTTCATTGATGTACATCATGTGTTTTACATGTTCATAATATATAACATCTCCATCAACAACATCTAAAACTTTCATGAAAAACAAAATTACCCAGAGTGATCGTTGGAAATATCATACTGGATATTTTGCCATAGATTGATTTGATAAACTAGTGTCCTATGTTCTATACATACTCCACTATTCCACATGCCTACCGGTATACAAAACAGCCACAATAGCTGTAAACAAGATTTTTTTTTTTTTTTAAACAGTTAATTGGACCCTAAAACTATATTTTTAAATAGAGAGCAACTCTAGACAATTAAAAAACACCCTCTAAAAATGTATGTTGATCTCTAAACATCAGAGTTGGGTTCAGTATAGCGAAAAAAGAAAGCCCTCATAAGTACAATTTGTTATCGTCAAACAAGACATACTATGATACAAGTCACTGCGAGGTATCACAATGTTTCAGAATTGAATCTTAAGCCTGCAAGAAATCTTGTTTGGCTTTCATACGGTATGATCCGGGCAGGGTTGGTCTTATTCCTTAAACTTTGTTAAACTCATTTTTCAGTGAGCTAAGAAAAGAAACTGCACACCAGGGGGGTGTTTCACAAAGATCCTAAGTCGAACTTAACTCTAAGTTGGACTTGAACTATGGCAGGCCATTCATGCCACTAGTTCATCGAACCATTCCTGGCATTGGTTTCTCAAGGGACGTATAAATCATGGTCACAAATCAATATAGTTGAAGGAGAAAATATTATCTAAAGATCATAATTGAAAGACCAATGGTGAGAGCAACCAGTGGCATGAATGGCTTGCCATAGCTCAAGTCCAACTTAAGTCGATCTTAGTCTTTGTGAAACACTCCCCAGGAATCCTATTTTTCTAGTTGACTGATTCCAGGGTAAGATCGAGGGGAAGAAGAGGAAGGATAAGATGAGTGTGAGTCTAACATTTGGTTTGCTTTGGGCTAGAAAATAAACATCTGTAATGAATTTGAGTAGAATTACAGCAGGACATGTCTGTGTAGATGGTATCGGATCTATGTCCTGGGTTGGGCAGCTCTTCTAGTTCTACTCCACCTGAATCACGCTCTGCAGCTCAGATGGGTTCCCCTAGCTACTAGCTCACCTACCATGGTTACTAGTACTCACTTTCAAGACTGATTCATGAAGGTAAAGAGAGAGATCTACCTTTTCAAAACCAAGTACATAGGTGGAGATATGTTTCTCATTAGAAAGGACCATAACCTAAACCAAGGATTACTACATGGTACGAAAATAGATTATATTCAAGTAATTTCAAGATATGAATAACCCAAAACTTGAAGGAATAACTAGGCAATGACCCACACTGAAGTATAATGATATATATAACCCACAGAATAGTTCAATCGTAAAGCAACAACCTTTATCACAGTAAATAATAATAGTAATAATAATATTGGATATTTATATAGCGCACATATCCACCATGCATGTTGCTCAAGGCGCTCCATTTATTACCCACATGGAGCACACTAATTTAGCTTGATAATCAGCTTTGAATACTAAATATCATATTAGCAAACCAAGACAATCATCATCTAATACTGTTTTCACACAGGCAATATTTTGCTTAACCCCGTACTATAGGTGGGGTTAAGGGGGGGTCTTAGCCCCACTTATAGTACGGGTTAAGCCTATTCCACTTTCTGTTCAGACTGGCTTTTACCAAAGTGGGCTAAAGTTGGCTAACCCCACCTATAGTACGGGGTTGACTAACCCTGCAAAATAGCAGGGCTAACTCCGCAATTGTGGTGCTAACTCCTGCTAACCCCGCAATTGCGGTGCCAAGCAAATGAATGAGAACAGAAACGAAAAATAGTCTGGTACTACGCAATGGAGCGTATCGCAGCTGGCCAGATGCGAAGTATGTCCAATCATAACATTCACGATATCCGGGGTTAACGAATTGCAGTGAGAACAGCGTGAATTTTCTTATTCCGGGATAGGCGCTAGTACAGGACTAAAAACAGCGTGTGTGAAAAGCCAAAAAAAACAGTCCGGGTTAAGGATAGTACGGGGCTAAGCAAAGTACGGGGTTAAGCAAAACCAGTGTGAAAAGAGTATGAGATTACATCAAACTGACATGTTTTTATTAGGAATCACAATTCATCTATCTACCTGAATGTTACTCATCAAAGAGTGGTTTTAAACAATTTTAAGCTCTCTGCTTCTAGTATACTATAAAGCCTATTGTACTGACTTTGAACATATTCATTATTACATTTTGTTGGATATGAAGCAACTGTCAAATTGGACTAACTTAATGATATTTAAAAAGACAGGATTTAAAAAAATATTTTGATGATAATTTTCAAAAGAAAATCAAGTGTAACAAAGAATTAATACTTGAGTTACCAAGCTTATATGAATGCGCTATTGCCACAAAACTTATGACAAACTTTCATATACTAATGGGTACTTTAATAACTCGTCAGCCAGATAGCATAGGTTGATACATTATTCTCATGAAAATAGTGTCTACTAAGAGCAATAAGACCATCAAATCAAATACAGTTAATGGCCTTCTGGCTTTCCTAAAGTGACATACATATATCTATAATACTAGAGCAAATACGTGATACATATAATTTGATTGGTTAAAATAGAATAATAACAACAAAAGAAAAACTAACCCTGTTGGCTCTAGGAAATGGAGTATACGACACCGCTCTGGTATACCACGGCTATCTCATACAGCGATTATGAAGCCACACAAACAATGCTTGTTCACTTTGATCTGCCACTTCATTAACCTACCAGCTCTTAATTGAATCTGATAAACCTCAACATTATTTGCACGACTCCAGTTTTATTATCTAGATTTTTAAGCAGATATGAAATTAAAAATGTTTAATGCAGAGCTGTATAAAGCGGTGATGATAAGGGCTTGTTTATGGCTTTTATCTCGACCCTTGTACTCACTAATTGCAAAAAATCTAAATTAGCAAAGGAATTATGAGGTTAGGTTTTGTCCTGTAATAAAAACTGGTTTAATAAGTGTGTTGTAATTATGAGCATGTGACTAACGTGTTTTGTCTATAAATCGCTTTCATGCCGTTGTGTAAACAGTCATTAAACCTCCTTTTCTGGAGACTTCTCACAGAATAGCAAATTTATTATTTTTTGTCAACTATTATATGTCTAAACACAAAAATCTAATATAAAAGAAGCAAAAACCTGAGAGATAAAGAGATAAAATCTATGCTGTCGATACTGCTTTGAGTACTACAAAATCTGGGGCAAAAAATGATGTTGCATCTCTATTCAAGTATGTTAGATGATCTAAGAAAGATGTAAGAATAAATTGTTATGGAACCAATTGGTAAAGTTAAAATTCTGCACAAAAGCAAACAAAGCAAATGAGAGTAAGGAGTACTTCATCATGAAGAATTGAACTAAAATAAGGGATTATCTAATTTGCTTTGTAACGTAATGTAAATGAATCTCCATCAACAAAAAACACTGACAAAATAAATGAGCCCTTAAGTACATGTCTTCAAATACATATCTAACAAAATGCAATAAAATGAGCTTCTATTTCCTGATTGGACTCAAAAAATGCAAGACTTTGTGATATTTATGATGAAAGCAAACACAAATTAAGGACGCCATTACAAAGATAAGATTTATTGCCACACTAATTCCAAAAGGTATTGTAATTGGGGGCTCATATATCTTAGGAAGCTTACAGTGCCTATTGAAAAATATGACATTGCACTTCGTTCCAAATCTGACCTTCCATATCGATGAAACAAATGGCACCCGTGAAATAGGCAAAGACAATTCATAATAATTGAAAAGTGAGGAATGACGATGGACTAGTTATGCAGAAATATTGGAATGACTATTAGGAAACCTACTTGCGCTAAAATAAGAGAGGAAAAGGGTTGTAATGAACGAGACTGAGAGCACTACGCCGACGATCGTTTCAATTGACTTTGCAACTGCACTTTAGAGAGAAAGAGGCAAATTTACTTTCATTATGATGTAATGAGGTTTATTGACATGTTAGGTATAAGCAAACAAACAATTAAGATGCCAGAATAGTAATTGTAATACATATTTCAACTTCTTACTGCTGGGGGCCTCTAAAGCCTACAAAGCACCTATTTAATAACAGTCTTAATCATCTCTCAAAAAAACAGGACAATTTTTTTTAGTCTTGCATGTGCATGTTTAATGTTCATGCCTTAGAGATTGAGAAATAAACAGCAGTAATCCACATCGCCCTTACTTTGGTAATCCCTCCGTTATGCCGAGGTCTAAAATGAAGCGCCAATTAATAGCAAGATGGATGGGTCTGCTTCCCTCCAGCTCAAGTCCCGCCCTCTTTCATCTATACAATGACTAGGGCCTAAATACCAAGAGAGGTGGAAGAGACAAACAGCTTTGTAAATGAGGGGCTTATGGGGATCTTTACTGTGGTAGATGCCTTATAGTTCTTAAGACTTGCAGCAGTCCTGCCTTAGCGACAGGCAATTTAGTCCCTGCGCCAAAGCATCACTCTCATTAAACCTAGAGTGTACATTGCCAAGGAATCACCGCCGAGTTAAGGGCACTTTTCTGTAGTTAGTCGCTGCGGAAATGAACAAAAACAAAACGCATTGAGGCTAGATTAGCCTTAAATACAGAGTCAGTTATCATAAGGCACTGGTTTTTTTAACTATGACCAAATAGCTTAATGACCCTTTGACAGCCTGAAACTTTACAAAGATAAAGAATTAGAAATCAGTTACAACTTTTTCTTGTAGCATGGACCTAGGTTAACCTCCCATAGCTTAACGAAAAATTTCCAGCGTTGCTTTATGTGCATGAGGTATCCCTGAACAGCCAATTGTTTACGGAATTTTGTAACAAAATTGACATACCTTTTTGGTTGGAGCCGAAAAAAATATATACCCACAAGCAATATGTTTTTTTTCTATTGATGATTAATTAGCATGGGTGGATCTTAAAGAAAGTTAACAGTAATCTGAATTAACTCCTGTGTTTTGATGGAACAGTGCAATTGAAAATGGTGTTTCGGACGTTACATTTTCCGTAAACAATGTAAGCCCTCATTTAACCCACTAGAACAATCATTTAATGAGATTGTTTATGGTTTGAATTAGCTTATTAGTTACTCCAAGTCATTAAATTAAAAGAAAATATAATTTAATTGTAGTAGCGCTTATATTAGAAATATATTCAAAATTTGAAAAAGTTGTCTCATTTTCCGTAAACAATTTTGTAACGTCCGAAACAACTTTCAATTTGAAGTAGCAAAAAATATATGAACTGCAGGACCTATCTTTCGTAACATATTTTAAACATTTCATGGCGGCTACCCACCAAAAAAAAGAAATTTGTAATACATCATTACAATACTATTTTATAGTTAAAACCAATTTTCCGTTAACAGTTGTAACGTCCGAAACAAATGTAACGTCCGAAACAAAAAATACCAAATAAATGATGATAATCCATATTTGAGGGTATCTGGAGTGAATAAATCATTATGAAATAAGTTATTATAAGTCTTAACACAAGTCAAAACACAAATCAGGCCTTTCAAATCCAATAATTTTGTGTAAACTCAAGAAGGGTGTTTCGGACGTTACACTATTTGATTGTCAACACATAGTTTGCAAATATCAACTAATTTTCGATCATATGTGCAAGTTACGATTTCACAATGCACACTCCTGTTAAAAACACTATTTTGATAATTTCATTTAGATCTAAATATAAAAATATGAAGAAATATGATGCAAAAGATCAAATTTTCCGTAAAATATCTAAATTTTCTGCAAAATTGACTTATAAAACATAAATATTGAAGCCACACTTTGTGGTGCAAGGCATTGCTGGCTGCTTTAGTATATCCTTAATTGTAATTTATCAGAAAAAATCTCAATAAAAGTGACTCATAAAAATTATTCAGCCATTTTAACAGCACTTTCTGGTATGCTGTTAGCACGTTTCGGATGTTACATTAAACTGTTAACAGACATTTTCATACTTTAACTAGTTCAAATGAGGGGCAAAGATAGATGTGAGAATAGCAAATTTCAATTTTTCAACCTCTCGTCTTGCTATTTACATTGCTGTGTGTTTGCAAATCATCACGTTTTCATTTTTACAGAGGTTGTTCCAAATTATGTCATATAACCAAAGATTGTATGGTCAACCTAAACTATTTGGTAGGTTACAAAAGCTCAAAATCACACACTTAATCAATACCCAGTGTACATGTACATGACACGGGTATGATACAGGTATATAAAGTTGATAAAATCAAGCAAATTAAAATGTTTTTCTAAAAATTTATGGGAAATATGGATTTTCATTTGAAAATACCTTTTAAAAAGGGCACTCAGTACACGTAACTAATCTGTGTAGAAAGTACATACATGTATAAAAGAAAAGGGAATTAACAGTAATACCTTATTTAATGATCCTAAACATATACATGTAGTATCTTCCTCAAATGTATGCATACATACAAAATGTATAAGCTAGTGTAGGGATTTATTTTGAACTTCTGAAACTCCCCTTCATATCCATGATTCATCCCTTTCATATATTAATAGGTCATCCCGCATTCACACTAACCCTTTTCATCCACCATCCCTTCATCTGTCTATCTCTCTCTCTCATTGGTTTCAATTTTCACCTCATGCAGTCAAGCTTATATAGTATAATTTACATATATTATGAATATTCAATATATACCCTTTGTTTATGTTTGAATATTCAAGAATACTTTGTGATGTTGATTTATACTTGTATGGGACTATATGAATATGTATTGATTTCTTCTACTTTGCATGGAATGTATGTGGAATGCTACATAGAATGCTGTAATGCTTTTACACATTAAAACCTGGTCAGTTAGCCAGTAGTTATCAATCCTACAACATGTCTGCTGGGCTGCCTCTGTGTTAAGAGTGCTAGGAATTATCTGTTATAACCGCAACCCTACACTAGTGTGAAATATAAATGGGCTGTCCGTTTTTGTTTTTTTTCCTCTACGAAATGTCAAAGTTGGGGGTGCGGCGCTGCGGCCTTATCGCCGGCAAATACGGTACATGTTTAACCTACACTGTATATTGTTTGTCACCTGTGATATAGGCACAGCAAGAGTTAAGATCTATCAACCAACCAACCAATCAATCCATCCATTCATCAATCGGTCATCAATTAAATAAATAAATAAATACTTATTTAAGAGCATTAAAAAATGTTGTCGTTTGAAACAGCCTCCTAATACAAATAGTGGTAAAGGATGATTGTTACTACAGTAGTATTATAACCTAACACATACACAATTTTAAAATACATCTAAAATGTCTCATTCTCGAGATGTACATAAATTAGGATTCACTTATTTCTTATTACCGTACTTACATGATTGGGGGTACTTTTTTATAGTTTTATTTTTTAAAAGATTTGTCAATGTTTTGCTTACATACATGTATGTGTTAGTGATATTATTGAATGACACACTATATAGTTGAAGGCAAAGAACATTAGCAAGCTGATTAAACATCTATATTGTAGAGTTTGTAGAAATTGATGATCTCATTGAAATGTTAACATCGTGTAACATCCGAAACAAACCATAGTATACATTTCACACTGTTGTTCATAACATGCAATAAAGAGTATGTTTCTAAGTGAATTTTCTAAGGTGTTTTGATGACTACAATTGCTATTAGCTTCATATTTCACTCTGTTAGATCACATAAGCATTTTTAACTACCGGTACACGTTCTTGAAATGAATAATATACCTTACATAAATTGAGTGGTCGATGAAGACAAACTTGGTATACATGTATGTGCTAAACTAATTAAAACTGCACAATTTTTGTCCATAAATGTTACAGAAGTATTTTTCTACAAACAATTAATGTAACTGAGGTCAATAATACCTAAAGAAAAGCAATTAACTTGAATAAAGTTATAATGTTAACAGTGTGTAACGTCCGAAACATCAGTGGTGTGTCATATAAAAATTATTAGGCAATGCACTGGTTCCCATTTTTTTTGCATGTATTTACCCTATATCATCAGTTGTTATAATAAAATAAGTTTGACCTAAGAAAAAAGCATTTTACCTATTGAAATAAAAACTTGTTATTGTCAAAACCCTAATTTAGAGCTATATTTCACTTTCAATTGATACAAAATCTGTATTTTTCAAGATAGAAACTCAACAATTTGCATGAATAATCTCTGAAACATATTCTTAAAGACCCAACATATTTAAAGGTGTAGTTAATAGCAATTGAGTTTTATATCACAGTTATTAGATATGCTATAGTTCACAATAAAATTGTAAAAACTCAAAGTATTCATATCTGGTGAATAAATAAGGAGATAGATTAAGGTCCAGAATTTGCATTTCTCAAAAATATGATTAGTCCTGATCCTAAAAATACAAGTTCGAAGTGAGTAAACATAATTTCATTTTGGACCCATTTGTGGACACATTTGGTATAAGTTAAAAAAACCAGTGCCATAAACTAACAATACTTTCCTCTGAAATTAAATAGCTTGGTATAGTCAGACAGAAACAAGATGAACAAGCAGAGAGAGGGGGGGGGGGGCTTCTCAATCAAAAGTTACGCCATGTGGGGTAGCCTATGTAATGTATTCTTATTGTGGTGAAGAACAAAAGCTCAAGTCTATTAAATGCACTGCTGCAGCTTTTAATGAAATAAAGCGGTGTGCAATCAACAGTACAACTGAAGCTAAAACCACATGGGAAATTTCTTGTTTCACTCCCTCTCCCTCTCCCTCTCTCTATTCAATTCATTAAAAAGCTGAGGTAATTACTCCATCGAGGCCTTCAAACTTCAGATAATTCTTCTTCATCAGAGCCATTTCACCTTTCATTGAAAAGTTGTGAAACCCATTCAATTATATTCTAAGAACAAAGTATTTATTGTGAATAGTCAAATCAATAGCAAGCATCCTTGGAAGAAGAATGTTCATATGTGGCTGGCTAATGATACTTAGATTAATGTATTCTATGCCACTACATATCCTCAATGTTTAGAGAATAGATGGATTAATGACTCTCATCTTCTTTTTAATACACTACTTTGAAATGCTGTAGCATGTATTCCTCGTAGATTCTTTTCAAATTAATGGTATAATGTATTTCTATTACATTCTTTTGAAACGAGTTGCGTCATCTCTATCTTTCAATAGCATTCTTATATCTCTCAATACTCTTACTCCCCCTTCTAACTCTCTCTCTCTCTTTCTCTCTCTCTCTCTCTCTCTCTACAATACTAATTGACCCTCTTTATATTACCCTCACTTTTCTCTCTCTTTTTCATACCTATTGTTTATATTGTTCTTGAAGAAGTTTCAGCTTGAGGTAGCCTCCCACGCATTCCTCTTCCCTCCCATCATTCCCTTCTATCATTCCCCCATCTCTCTCTCTCTTCTTTACGACTGTCGTGACTGTGTCAAGAAAATTGTTGCTAATTAGCACCGGTGAGGCTTTCCACTGCTTCTACAGCTAATCAAATTTGACCAATTTATGGCCAATCACACAAAAATGCTAGGCTCTGCTCTATGGTGAAAGTAGAAAGTTACTGCTACAGCTACAGGCACTATGGGTTGGGGAAAATCAATTCAAATATAGTTATTAGGAGAGGCAAGTTTTAATCAAAACATGCAAATGTCGCAGGCAATTCAAGAAACTGTTCTAACTCACCTGGTATCCCTGATGATTCATTACACAGTGGTGTTTCTCTTTCAAATTCACACTATAATTTCTTCTATGTATATCAAGAACTCCCTGATCTTTTCCCTTTTTTGTTTTATTCTTTTGAGAATATGTAGTACTATGAGCCTTTTTCTTGTATTCTATGTATTTAAATACTTTAAACAAAAATAAAATAATGAAAAAAGCTTCATTTTAGAAAATTGAGTGCCGGTAAGTAAAAAGAAAAGCAATCATTGCTCATCCTACACTATAAAGATAACAAATCTATGAAAGTGACAAATTGTGCTACATGAAAAGAGAAAAGTCTATTGGGAAATAATTTTCATTCTCCAATCATACCAAGCTAATGGCAAAATTTATTGCATTGTTTATTGCACAATCAGAGATTGTTAAATAACTTTCTGTTTTCCTTTTTATCTTAATGGTTCTCAATGACCCAAAAAGAGATTGGTGTAATTGTAAAGATAAAAAAGAACATCTAAAGTATCAAAAACATATTTCATATCACTTTAGAGATGGAATCTGAATTTAATAGCAAAGCGCTTCCTCACCTTCCATTAAAGATCTTTTTTACGAGTGTTGTCTTTGCTCTCTGCCTGATCGGATAATCTGAAACAAAAAGAAAAAGTGAAGAAACTCAAGTCATTAGAGTTGAAATAAAGCCTGAAATTGTTGATGACGATGGATAAAACATCACTACTCTTTAGATTCCTTCAAATCTTTAATGGCCAATATCACTCTGGTCTTGCTCTATCGTTAATGGCTCAAATTTGAAGCACAATATCGCAGGAGACAAAGGCTTTTTTTTATTACCCTTTAAGTTAACATCATCGTCAAATACAAAGCTAGGAAATTTGCACAATCCCTTGACCTGTTAAAGACCAATAATATCCAAAGATGACTTTTGTTGATTGTTGTTGTTTCAAATCTCATCACGCTTTAACTTTGATGTTGCCAATCTGAACTATTACAAAGAAAATAGAACCTCAACAGAGTGCACGGAGCGTCAACTTGAAGTAGGAATCGTTCTGTTGCAAAATTATTTTAATTTTTCTTCAATTATATCCTTTCATATTATGAAAAAGAATTAAATTAAGAAATGTATAAAGCAAACCTTTCATGTTTTTTGCCGAATGCAATTAATAAGTCAACTGCAATTTAGTTTCTTTTCACTCTTATCAAAATGGATATTCAAAATACTTCTTGTAATTGATATCCAATCAAACTCAAGTTGACTCCCATATTTCAATCACAC
Source organism: Strongylocentrotus droebachiensis (assembly GCA_035222895.1). Lineage (NCBI taxonomy): Eukaryota > Metazoa > Echinodermata > Echinoidea > Camarodonta > Strongylocentrotidae > Strongylocentrotus > Strongylocentrotus droebachiensis. The sequence continues at coordinate 146,877 of JAVYIG010004472.1, forward strand.
CGCACATTAGATTGTTCTCAATTCCCTCTCCTCAAAAAAAAATCTTTGTAAACCATCCATCGCTTGATAAGTAAATTGTTGCCGTTGATTGCATGGCTGTTAGCAATGGAATGTCCGCGGGATGGTTAAGGACATATTACTTTAGGTATGGGACTGAGCAACAGTCAAGTGACTACCTAAATTGGAGTGTCAGATCTGTGATGTCAAACCTAGAGTGCATTAAACTTGAATTCTTATGGCCGAGCTTAATAGATGACGCACAATATTCCTGCCGTTTAAATGAAGAAGGGTTGAGAAACATAGGATAGGATGATTGAACAATACTTAGGATTCCACCATCTTTGTGTGATTAATAATGGATATGCATCGGACAGAGAGAGAGAGAAAGTTTGATTTCAAACGAGATGCAAACCTACAGAAATCTCATCAACGCCATGGCAACGAGGTAGGAATAGAGATGCAGAAATCTTATCAAACAACAATTACGTTTGAAATGCCACAGAGAGAGAGACAGGGTGCAAGGGGTCCGGTGGTCATGTCAATGTGAGAAAAGAGAAAACACACCCAAAAACATTCAGAATTCATTTGTCAAATTATGCCATTCATCAAGACAAAACTGTGTCAAACCATGGACTGAGAAAAGATTATGGTACAAGAGAGGAGAGATATCGGAAACCGTTTTTTGATTTCATTAACTCGCCCCATCCAACCAGGTGCTTCCATCTTCCTCCTAATGAAATTTCTATCTCAAAATTAAATTCTGATTGCGAGTTATATTCAGCTGCACTTTTTATGAGCTAAGATATATCAGGTTATTGTTTTTTTTGCTGGTCGTCGTGACGATGTGTTTTTCTTCCTTGGTCCAACACTGAAATGAGTTATGGGTAGGCTTAAGCTCCATATGTATCTCAGGTACATTATTTGGTTTGTACCGCCAAATCCATCTCTCCCCTCCCTCCCTCCTTACATCATCTTGCACTTTGGGACTGAACACTTAAAGAGGCTTCCTTTCATTATCCTACGAGATGCCACAAAATTGTTTTCTCTTGTAATCAAAAAGAGGAAAAGTCCTGCGTGCTACCCAATTATCCTCCAACTTGGAGTCTAAGTCTTGGCTGCTCCTTCTAATTTCATTTCTGTTCATAAAGCTTGGCTGATGCATCATTTTTTATTGGGTCTAGATAGCATCGGCATGCCACTGTTATTAGGCTCAAACTCTGGAGCATATCGTTTATAATTACAACGAGATGGATGCTTCTCAGATTTGTTAAGTTTGCTTTATCGGAATGTTACAGAGCTTGTAAGAGCAACTTTGATTGTTTTCTCTCTTTTATTGCTTCTTCCTTTTCACTGCAATCTGACCCTTCCTTTACATTGTTCTATCATAAACAGATTTTAATGAATCCATATTGATTCTGGCATTGCTTCATTTCAGTCTGCCTTCTCTTGTTATCGCTGGTTATCTTTTTCGTTAATCAAAATTCATTAACTTGCACTACAAAAAGGGCAGTCAGGCATTCATTTTCATTTCACTATCGGTAAGATTGCTGGCCCAGGTCTTTTATGGAGTACAGTCGTTGAGTAATTTGACCTCTTTTCAGTTTGAAAGCAAAGGAGAGCAAAGCCATTACTTTTAATTTGTGATTGTGAATCCAAGCTGCAATAAAACTAAGCTTTTTGATACCAATCCACCTTGCTTACGGAGAAAAAGATAAAAGCAATTCATGATTAAAAGCAACTACACATACTACCTTAGGCAAGATTTCAAATCAAGTTCCATGATCAGAAAGAAAGTTGTTATAAACAAGATGTAACTAATTATCAAACTGCATGGACTAACTAATTATCAAACTCAATATCAATTGATCAATGATATGGTGGGTGGGGTTTTAAAAAAAGAATTTAATTTAGTCATAGTTTCTAAAGTTCATGTTATGGTTTAAGTTCTCAAATTTGTGTGGTAAATTAACAAGACAGCTCGACTCAAAGTGTAATCATTCACATCCATTTTGTCTCTTCAATACCAGAAAAGCTTTAGATCATTATAAGGCCTACTTTTACAGAGTCCTTTCAGCTCTCAGCAGACGATGTCAAGATGTAAAAAGCCATTGGAGTGTGTGTGGGTGTGTTTGTGGGAGTGGATGTGTGTCGTACAATGACTGCTCTATTACGCATGCAAATGTAATCCATTACTGTTACATCAGACGAGCTGAACCATGTAGGTCAAACATCCATAATTGCACTGATTATTCATATTGTATAGGTTATTTTCCAACTAAAGTCTTGCTAATTGGTAGAAAGGTCTTTTGACATTTTGGTTGCTATAAATGAAACATTGATTGCACTTATATTTAGAATCTGCATTGGTGATGGATTGGGGCAATCAGATTTCTATTTTGTTTTGTTTCTTTTCCATTTATATATGTTTTTGTTAGTATACTTCTGCAGTATGAGAGTTCAATCAATCAAAGATAGGTACCGGTAGATACCATTGGTGTTCTCTGAACATTGTGATCACGTATTTGACTTTGTAATAATATACACTTTCTTATCTGGTTTTACGTGCAGTTTATAAGAGCAAAAGCAATCTTAAAATCAACGCTTAGTATACATCAAATCTATCTATAGAAATATGGTTAGAGCCGTGTAACAACATTTGTCTATTTAAAAAACAGCGTACAAATTGTGTAAATTATTTCATGCTGATTTTAGTGAAGAAATTTTCACTGTCACAATTTTTCAAGTGCAACATTTCTTTTTCTCTTCATTTAAGTGCATACATATAATGATTTGTGATATGCACTATACCTGCCTATTAATATGATTACATTGTTTCAATAATATTTCCTCAGATGCATAAGTTGAGATTTGTTTGGAAATCAAGATAAAACGATTCTCAAAATACCACCTTAGATGTTCACAAATCCAAGTGAAGTCACCATTCCATAGCTAAACACTCACTCCTATGTATTACTCATTGGGTGTCTGTTTTATCAACTCAACATCAAGTCATTAATTGTTTGAGAAAGCCTAGTACTACTTTCCTCAAGACTTTAAGAAGCAACAAAAATAACTTACTTCAGAATAAATCCTTGAACTGGAGTTACATCTAAGATTTGTCGCCAAGCATGATCCATTTTCTGATCTCTTCTGGGTCAATTCATTGTCTTAAGAAATTAGAACACAAGATCAGTGTGATGAGAGAAAGCTAGCTTGCTGAGTTTGTTTTCCCATGATTTGAGGTTTTTGGTAGGATCTCGGTCTCTCTCATTTGGTTTTGGTCATACTTATTTTAAAAACTTAATTTTGACAAATGTAGGCCTAGCACTAATTCAATTCAATTTTTTAAACGACAGCTGTCATTTAGTTTTTGTAAATTTGTATATACTGTTTTGGTTTTAAACTTTTAATTTGGCTCAAAAGCCACAAATAATTTAACAAATACACCATTAAAAATACATCTCATAATTAATAATAATTTCAGATTTCAATGCTAGATTTCATTCCATTTCTCAATACTAGCATACATGTTATTATATCCTATAATCAAAATTGATTTAAGACCATGTTTTCATTTTTTAACATGCTCAGATGTTTAGTTTTCAAAGATATGGTGCTCACTCAGTACATGACTCAATGTTCACTACTAGTTCATTAGTAAACTTATTCTATTCATATTGCATGTATGCAAGATATGTAATCACAAACTAGTACCTCAGTTTTGTTTCAAATACTTGTACTCATTTAACGTTCAATATTAGAGCACTTGATTTGGTTTTATTGGTTCATGAAATTCAATATTTCATACAAAGACTAATTTATAACTACATTTACATAGCTGTCTGGAACCAAGTAGGGATAAGTATGAAATTCACAAGAGAGAACGCTACGTAAATGGAAATAAATAGCATTTGTCATCAATCCCAGTTATTCTCCATCCTCTTTTATGTTCTTTGTTGTGGTAAAGCACAAAGAAAGACATTTATTTTCTCAGCAGGACATCTTCTGCTGATAATACACTCTTGAGCACTGCATGGCCAGCTAGAGCCAGAGCCAGAGGCCCAGAGGCAATGAAATTTGTTCAGATAACTTGGACTATTCATCATCTTCATTATCTGGAGTAATCAAATATAGTTTCCCAAATTTTCTCTCATTTAGGACTTCATCCATGGGAGCAGAGCTTGCACAAACAAGGAGTAAATCGGACGGATTGCCCGCAGTTGAGAGTGAGTATCCACGGACGGCCGGCCAGCTCTCTCTCTTTCTTGTCTGTCCTCCATCGCCTCACAAGCTTCAGTAATTAGTGCACGGAGGAGAAGATTCAGCAACCAAGCTATTTCCTTGGGAGCTAGGGAACAATATCAACTTAAGAGCTAGGATGGGGGAGAAGAAGAAGAGAGAAAGAGAGAAAGAGAAAAGACACTTGGAACATGTAAAACAAGAAAACGTCAAGACACAAACGAAGCAATTAAGCAAGTGGTGGTGTGTGATAATGAAGGCAATGCCAAAGCCAAGGGGAAAACTCATTAAATTGATTTCAGGGTTAATAAATTACTCTGAATATCCGATTTCGTTCTACAGCCGTGCTACAGCCGTGCCTGGCTCCAAAACACTTGATTAATCAGATCTGGATGTGCCAACGTCTTGGCTGTTTTGTATGTGTATGTAATCAAAGAAAGAAAAAGACTTACTTTACTTGCTGTGAAGAAGCGTATGCTTGGGATATGTATATTCAATATTTCTTTCTGATCGTGGGATTTCTGAAATGTCAACAATGCACTATAAATGGAGTTTACCGAGTATTGAGTAACCTAAGATTGTGAGCTTGATAAAAGAGTGCTTGGATGCCTTCCACTTAGCTCCTGCCAGCCATCATTTTTAGCAGAAAAAGTTCAATTAAAAGTTCAACGCTGACTTTATCTAGTAGAGATGACCTAATTATCTCATTTTGCAGAGGGATATGTGCGCTGTATCGTCATAGTGATATGAGACAATTGAGCAGCAGGCCAAGCAAAGTGTATTTGAACATGACAAGAAGACGAGAGGAATAGTGAAAGGTCCCAGGGCCCCGTCGGCCTGCCAGGAAGCAAGGGAGATTTGAATAGACTGGGGCTATGCCGCTTAAGTAAATAACAGTCGTCATAATGTAGCATTTGTGATTGCCCCGCGCGCAAAAGGGGGGAGCGCGATTCATTCGCCTAAAAAACATTGTGTACCCTCCACTCGGGCAGCCACAGCCAGGCAGCGAGCTGGCAAAATGAGGTCTGACGACTCATAGGCATGTCTGGGCAGAGGCAATTTGATAAGATGTCGTGATAATCACATCAGTAACAGCATAGCCCCAGCAAAGACAAAAGTGCAGGGTGTGAGTGCTAAGCACCTGGGTTGAACTGAGAGTAAAGTACAGCGCCGCTGCCCGCCCCGATATCCAAATTCAATATTAATTAGTTACTGGGGGCTAGCATGCGAGTGACAGTACCAAGTGTGGAGAAATCTGTCATTCACACACCCCATGCAAACTATTTCACAAACAAGACCGGAGGGCAAACGGTATTATTACCCTGTCTGGGTTCACATACACCACCATTGCTATCTCTCCTGCTTTGGATTGGAGATGATAATATTAAAAGGCCTTGAAGGAAGAAGTGTGATCCGAAAGAGAAAAGTCAGAAAATGCCAAGAAAAGAGGAGGAAAAAGAGAGGAAAAGGAGCCATCCCGTCGCCTACTCTTGAATCAGACAATTGTCACGATCCAGGCTTACCCACGGACCAACTTCCCACAGTAAAGCTAATTAACCTCTTGCCACTGCACTAGTTAAAGAATCTCTCCTCAAAGACATACTACAGATGGGCCATTCTCTAGTAGATCGGTCGGTGCTCACTTGCAGTGCTTTAGGCTGCTAGAAGCAAAAACAATCACACAACACAGAATCTCTCCATCACTATCAAAACATTTATCACTACAAAAGCAATAATACATCTTAAAAACAAAATGAAATCTTGTAGACCCTGGGTCATAGGAATAAGGAAACACTACTAAATATGAAAAGTGGTTATCATTGAGCTGAGCTGACCTACAAATGGGAAAAGAGGTTGGTGAAGAAGAGATTTCCATGGTAGCTCCTCAAGCCTAATTTCATCAGCATCTTGCTTACAAATCGGCGCTCGTAATCATCTTTGGTATGTCTTTGCCAAACAGGCCCCATCTCTTAACAAGGCTCTCGTTGTTTGTAACGGAATGTGTTTGATTCGTCACAGCTCCATCATGAAGGGCGCTTATTGCATACCTTTAACCCGAGGTGGACTTTTCATTAATGCCTCTTTAATACCAAAGAACCTCAAGAAGCCCCCCTCGTTTCATTTCCGAACTTCATCGGTATTGATTTCATCCCAATCAAGCCGCTCATTTTCCCATTTGTGGCTGAAAGAGAAGAAGAAGAAGCAAAAAAGTGCAAAGTGTAACCTGACCAGGGCACATTTCTCACCCCAAATCACTCCAAGAACAGATCACACCAAACCGATTACCAATTTTTCTCATCCATTTTTTCATTTGCCCTCCTCTCATTGTGAGCAATGAAAGTCCAAATGCAGCAGGTTGTTTTGGTTTGAATCAACCAATGAAACACAGGCCCAGTGTAAGATCAAACTCCATCTCATCAATTCTTCATTTATACCTCATCTTCTCTAGTTAATGCAATTTGGATGATTTTCTCTAATCCAATGTCAAATGGCCTTTTTATTTTTCTCCTAACTTTGCACAAACAAGGGGTGCGAGAGAATCACTAACTCGGTTACATTCGCTTCTCAGGGGGGCGCCACTACCACCCACCGACGACGCCCGTGCAAGAAACAAGGTCTGTTAATTGTTTGGAGCAGCTATTTTGGGGAGTAATTGGCCCGGGCTAAGGAGAATATACAGATGTGTACTTCTCATCACAAATAATTCAATTTGATGTCAGGCATTCTCAGGATATTATGAAGAGACCCAAAAGATAGCATCACCACCAGGTCCTACCCTGGAAGATGCCAGCTCACAGTGGTGTGCCTTGTGGTTGCCTAGAAACAGAATAGTTTCAGAAGCAAGGGGTGAGCAGGAACAGAAGTCATAATTATGAAAGAGATTGTTGAAATGCTGTAGTGATTATTGCCAGGCCAGCAAACAACTTTCTCACGGGGAGCAGCTAGTATTGTAACTGAGACCATCAAAGATAGCCGTCTTATCTCTCTCCTTTGTCTCCATCTCTCTCTCTCTCTCTCTCTCTCTCTCTTTCTCTCTCTCTCTTTCCCTCTTTCAAGATGATGTCAAGGTTATCCAGTGAGTGATGTACAGTAGTATTAACTACTATCTTTCAAAATATATTCCATCAAGTTACTTTGATCAGCAAAATTATGAAAGTTTAAATGAAATTAAAGTTGTTTTGGGATGAATCTCTACAAACAAACAGCTGTCATTGAAAAACATTCAAGAGGGTTCATATTCTGGTGCTTTTAATGACTTACCTCCTTAAAATTGCTTGAGGTCAGAAGAATATCCCAGTGAAATCAAAATAATTTGAGAACAGACTCATCAAACTATCTACAAAATTGAAGATTTATCTGGACACTTTAGTGATAAACAGTATAACTGTGACATCATTAAAATTCATTGCTATCCCAACTCAAATATTTAATACCACAGATTTCCTTACAAGTCTAAAGTCACATCTAAAGCAATAGGGGGAAAACTGAAATAAGTTAAAGAAATAACAAACTTAGTGATCCTAGGTATATCAAGTGAGCTCGTAGAAGGCTTTACACAGCTAAGACCACTTAAAGCTCTACTAAGTCGTTACGTGGGAGTGATGTCTCACCAAAAACAAAAAGACTCCTTCTCAAATAGAGTCCCGTAATAGAAGAGCTACGAAGAAAAGAGTGAAGCGCAAAAGATAAGAGAAGGAGAGAATTAATCCGGTCTAGGGGCAGTCCATCCATTATGTATGAGAGCCAAGCTTAAAAAGTAATTTGGACTCTTCTTCAGTAGAGACAATAGCATTGACAAGTTATGGAGCTGGGAATGATGCAAAACAAAAGACCGGTGGAGGGCGAAGACTTACCCCCCTTAGCAGGGAAACAAAAGGCCTCTTTAAAAGTGAAATTTGGAGGAGGACAATTAGACAAGGGCTGACCTAAGTATTGATTGGGAAGAGAGAATGTATTATATCACATTCAGAATGAATATTTGTTGAATCGCTTTTCATTTGTTGACTTGAAGAAACTTGTTAATTGGTTAGTTGATCACTCACACAGAAAGATCGATAATGAGAGCATCCCATGAGACTAGTCTCTAACATCCATTCTTTGTATAATTGATTTCAAATTGGACTAAATTTATTCCTCCATAGTAAACTCACATTCCACCTAAAAGTTTGTTTTTCAGCAAGTCTGTAAGAATTTGACGTGAAATATATAAACACATCCGTTGAGTACAAAAAAAATTGTATGAAATGACCTTTCTGTAAGAGACAAAAACAAAACAAAAATCAGCCCCCAGCTGATCAGAAACTTTTAAAACTCATAAAGAGAATTGAATTGAATTATATATAAATAATGATCGTCAAAACCTTGGTAGAGAAAAGATTTTATGAATGCTGCCATAGCAATAACAAATTGTAATGACTTTTCTTTTATTGATACTCCGTAATGTTAATGCCTAGGTCACATTTGCGCTACGGCTAGGATACGGCGGCCATAGGCCCCCAAAATCGAGAGATACCTGCGGCGGCCTCAGGGTCCCTCTATCTTTACAGGCCATAAGGGTCACCGTGGGATTATAGCGAGGAGTTATAACTTTTTTCATTTCTAGGTTTGCCATAGCAATTAGACATACCGTAGCCATGCCGTAGAGCGGTACCATGACAACTATACGTCGGGTGTACGATGGCCTTGCGGCTACCATGCGTCTGTCTCATATTGCCCTATCATTGCTTTTGGCCGTAGATATTTTAGACCCCAAGGCCGCTGTGCCAAAAGTGACCTAGGCATAACTCTTAGATGACTTCTCCGTAGAATATGCAGGTCTGGCATTGGACCCACACCCTCCTACTTGAGAGACCAAAGTCTGAACCACTGAAACAAGGAGCCTCCAATAAGCTAAGGCCAACAACAAAAAATAAAAAATGTTTAGCATCCTACCTTTTTGAAAAATAGGAAGGAGGCCCTTTTTTTTCTTCAAAATGGCCGCTCCGTACATTTTCCCTGACGGTCAGGCTATTTTTCAAGATGGCCGCTGATATTTTTTTTTAAATCAGAAATAGATCATTTTAGCAATATGTTTGTCTTTTTTTTATTTTTTTTTATTTATTAAAAATAAAAAATAAAATTAAAAAGGAGGCGGCCCCCAAAAGGAAGTGGGCGGGGACGCTAAACATGTGTTTTTTTGTTAATGGCCTAACTAAGTCAAGGAAGCACAATCACTTCTAGCTCTTCAAAGACAACTATCTCATTCAGAGATGATAATCATTGGGGGGGGGGGAATTCATAAGGAATCTAAAGTTTAAAGGTATATATCTTTGTAAAAATAAAGACGCCCTTTATACAAGAAGCGTGAAGTTATAAATGATACCAGAAGCCTGTCCTCATCAGCCCGAGTTGGTCAAACAGCCCACTATTTTTTATCCGGGAAATTAGCCAGATCACGAAATAGCGGGGTGAAGACGCAAATACCGGGCTATTTGCTCGGGAAATCTTTGTAATGATATACTTGGGCTAGTTTGCGAAATAGCTCACTATTTGTGATCCGTTCTCACTAGCCTGAAGATTCAGGAAGATTTCTTGATCCCGGCATGCATGACGATAGCCTACTGTTTCTGGTTTCCGGCGCTAGTTTTTTTTATGCACGAACACGTCATGTGCAATCAGCTGTTAGCTAGAAAATCTGTGTGTATACACTACTGTTACTTGTTTACAATCTTTAAATTAATAATAGTAAATTATTCATCACTTCATCGACGATATACCAGTTAATTCTTTTGTTATTTTGGATTCTGTTTGATAATTTTAAGTTGCACGTGTTAGTGTTGTTTTGTGTAGTATTATGTCTCACTGGACCAAGGAGCAGGTTGGTATTTTAATAAACTTTTGGAGGGAAGACAACAATTTTTACGCTGTTGTAGGTAGGTTAATTTGTTACCTCGAAGGGTCTATCTCGCACTACGCATGCGCGAACACTGAGCAAATTCTCGAGCTTGAGTGTCAAGCTGATGAAGTCGCGATTTTTAACTTTGGGGCTAATTTGCCTGATCACAAAGTAGCAGGTTATTTGGCCAACTCGGGCTGATGAGGACAGACCTATAAATGTGTAACTTGTTATTGTTGATCGCAGTTGAGAGCAGGTATGGTGATTCTGAAACTTTGCATGACCATCATCTTGTGCATCATTTCTCACTTCATATCTAAGGTTGTTTACACGCTGCTCTAATCAATGTATATTATCAACCAGCTGCTTATTTAATAACCAACTTGTGATTTTCTTCCCAAAGTCTCTCCTCAAAATGTAGGTCTCTCTTCATCAATCATTACCAGTGTTGCCAATCTGAAGGCGTTCTCACTGATTCAATCTTAATTAATGGTCTCAAGCGAAATGGAAGTCATTACCAAGTGCGGAGCAAGAGCGTCGTCATTGCGCTGCTATTTCACTAATTTCTAGGTGACTTCTTTACCTAATCACATTCTGTAGATTAAAAGTCTTTGATTCTCTTCAATTAATGCAAGGACTTGTGCGTCATAAAGCGCAAGGGGGTACTGATCCATAAATAGAGGATGTTTAACCCTTCCTCTACCACAAGTCACCTCACAGTGAATTACATCATACAAGATTAGGATGAGCTGGAAGAATTGAGTTAACTTTCAGCTTTGATAGGTTTGTTGTGGTTTGCAGAATTACCATGATGAGGAGGAAATGCATGAATAAGAGATGCAAAATGCTGAGGGTACGTATGTAGAACAAAATTGAAATATGTTTTTTTCTCAAGTTAACCAAAGCATACCAGTGAGAAAGCCTAGTGAAGATAACTATATTAATGCTCTCCATGAAATGCTCATGTTATCAGCACGATTTATACTGATCATAATTAAAAAACAATCCTGTCTTCCTTGTTTCCAAATTACTCTCAGTACTTAATGCTGACTTGAAACAGAAAAAAATTGAAAATGAGGAATGATTAAAAGAGCCACGAGATGTAAAGAAAAAAAATGAATGTTATTTGGATGAATCTTTGTTGTCACAGTATTTGCTTACAATTTAGTAATATTTTATTATCTATTTCCTTAAACTTTCCAATTATTGGTGCATGGGAGTTATAATGCTACCAACTAATTTCTGTTTATTCTAATAAGCTGTTCTTGCTTTGTGATAATAGGAATTGTTGAGACTTTCAAATCCTACCAAAGCCTTGGAGGAAAAGTAAGATAATACTGTTTTGTTTTTTGCAATTTTTAACATCATCTTTACCGTAAATCTGTGCAAATTAATTTCCCTTGCTAACATAAAAAATATTCATGAGGATTATCAAAACACTTATCTAGCTGTGTTTTCTATAATTGATGTTTTAATAAAAAATAAAGTAGAAAGATTTATGATTTAGAAAAAAGGGAGATCAAAGACTTGTTGAGTCTCTTGGAAACTGTGATGATTTGATTTCATGTGACCTTCAACAGTATGGTACGAGTGAATCAAACATTTCTATCATGTCACAAATAGACTTGATCCAAGCTTGATTTGATGATTTGTAAAGCCATTTTACTCTCACCATTTTTGTTGAACTGTGGATCCATTAGAGATGATATAGCTAGGAATCAATATGTTGAGTGAAACGTATGCAGTGTCTGGACACAGCTTGGACTGAGAAGCAGAGTGTGAAAAGCAGCTTGTTTCTCAAACATAATAGGATTCCACAGTCAGAACACTTGAGAACGGCTGCATTCACATTCAATTCATAACACATTCTTTAAAAAAAATGTCCAGCATTTCTACAGATTCCAACTATTGGCTGAACATTATAGTCTGATCCCTCACAGATATATCATCAAGTATTGCACATTATTATTTATATGTATCCTTTCAAAGTACTTTGTTATTTCATCAATATCAAAATACATTCCCAATGATCATTTGCTGTATCAAAATCTCATATACAAAAGTATTCTATCATTATTATATTATCTGCCGAGAGTCAAAAGGTGATTGAATCATAATATTTCACATCTATTACATAGTCAACGCTCTCTTCTGGCTTGCAGAAGACAATGTATTCCCATTGATTTATATCACAAAACAAGCCATGGAAAGTAGAGATAGTGCACACATTGTGTTAGAAAATGACTGAATTCATAAGATCTAGATTCAAATTTTTAAACAAATGCATACCTTTCGCAGAAAATTAATATAGCACTAAATTATAATGGGAGCTTAAAGTTATTACCATAATGAGAGTAATAACAATTAAGCTAAATCTTATAATCATTATTTCTCAATAATCAACATTCATCCATCCCCTTCAGATAATAGAAAATGGTCTATTCACTATGTTGTGATACAGTGCCTACACTATATTATATGCTACTTCTCTATTTCAAAATGTCATTAAAACGTATGGTAAGAAATGAGACGTTCGATCGTTCCGTGGTATTATGAGGCTATGTGTGAACGTGTCAAGCATTTCATCAAGGCAAGGCATGAGGGAAAGCAGGATTAATCACATTAACTCAAGCAGTGCTCTCATAATATCACACAAGAACCTCTATCTCGTATTACGCTCTCCTGAGGAATTAGCCCTGCGAATCCAGGCGCTCCAATATTGCATTATTATGAATAAATCAATGAATTACTTTCTGGAGCACAATTTCTCAATTTTTTTCTCCCCTATCTCTCTTTCTCTAATGAAGAGTTTACTTTATTAGAAATACAAATACTCTACCCATGCATCCAATATTCTGTATCCATTTCTGTGCATTGTGAGAAAGGAATATAGAAACTACACAAAATGAAATAATTCTTATCCTCAAGCAAACCAAAGGAGGAAGAGAGAGGGGATTGCTACCTAGGATTTCTGCCATATCTGCGCTGATGATAAAACAATGGTTGCTCCATGTAATATGGATGATACATGATCCAGGAGGTGCGGGCAAACAGATCGGTTTTCGCGCAGAGTGCATGAAGCCGGGGAAGCGCGGCCCCCTATTCGCTACTTGTGATGCGCTAATCTCAAGAGGCATCGTGCGCCATCATTACGCCTGGCGGCTTGATGGTTATGCAAATCCCCCAACCAAACTGAGCTACTACTGTTGCTTCACTAATTTGTTTGAAGAAAGATGAACACCAAAATGAAAGATCCTCACAAAAATGCAAATGAGGAGAGGAGAAAGAGATTTGACACTGAGAGATAAATCTCCTTTTCTTTCTACCCTTTAATCACACCGTATCATTAGATAAAGTCCTTTCTCAGAAACAAGATGGAAGGGTATATCAAGAGGAAAAGAAGGTTACAAACAAGCTACACATACAATGTTTTACCATCGAGAAAGAGGAAGAAAAGGTTGCAGCTTTTGTTTTAAAAATGAGCATACATCGTTCAGATTCATGATATCACAATGATAAATTAAAGTCTCCCTAATACGTCTAGCCTGTACAGAGAGAATAAAATTCATTCTTGGGAGGACAATAGATGAATTTAATATCTCATGAAATAAAACAAGTCAAAAAATAAAAAACAGACTACAAGAAATTTAAAACGAAAGGAGATAGACTTATAGTGAAAGAGAAAGAGATTAAAAGTATAAATTTAAGTGATGAGCCGTTAATATAAAGATTGTTATTATCAAGAAGAACACATAGGTTGAGAATGAGAAGAGCCTTAACTCAATTTTTAGCGAAAGAGGGTTATGCATTTAAATCATTTTTTTAGGTCTTAGTCTCCTCTACATGATGACATGCGATTAATGATTATCCTTACTTAACAAGTTATCAATTCAAAATAAGAGGGCCTTTTCTGCACCTAAATAGAACAGTTAAAACCATGCTGATTCTGTGATAGGCAAATAGCAGTTGCAGAGGAAATATGTTCATTAAAGGTAATACAAAGTTTGGGGAATTTTTGAAAATTGGATG
>JAVYIG010004473.1:0-45000 GCA_035222895.1 Strongylocentrotus droebachiensis
TTTGAATCAGCCAGGTATGAACAATGGAAATCGATGATAACGGTCTAAACATTCATATTTAATAACTTTGGGGCTATCAAGCATACATGATGGCACAAAGGGAAAGGATTACCTTCACCGTGAATCAACATGTTTATTAGGGATGGAAATTTCAACAAAATTTATCAAAAATACAAAAAAACATTATGTCTTTACACAATTGATTATTGGATTTGTGTGTGCAGTCAGCCAGTCATGGAAATATGTTCCCTCTTTTCCACAAATATTTGTCATGACGCACAAGACTTCATACCAGTTGCATGGCCTTGCAAATAACTTCCTCAACTCAAAGTAACTTCAAACTCCAGATGGTCTAAATCATATTAACATAATAAATGATATTCATACCCATTGTCTGATATAAAGGTCAAATGCACACTAAATGATGCTTTAATGAAGCCATGCCTCAGATAATGGGCTGTGTAATCTAGCGAGAAAAGATGTGCTTAATTTTGTAACAGCATCTTTTCCAGATGCCTTATTTTGCTCACTCTGCGTCTAATTAAATGCATCCAAAAGATGTGCAGCTCTTTTAAACTCTAATCGCGATCCAATATAATAAGATTTTTGTTTCCAGTCACAGTTTCACAATAGCCTACATGTAGCTGCAGATTATAGAGGAGGTGGTTCAGACTGTATAGGATGTTTTGTAAAATATACTCTAATGCCTGAGGTTTAATAATCACATTACTGTTTATTATCAAGACAGAGTTAAATGGTCCTTTTGAGTTAGACCAGTGCAATTGCTTTTGACATTATAGGGATGATGATGATGATGATGATGATGATGATGATGATGATGATGATGATGATGGTATTGATGATGATGGTGATGGTGATGATGATGATGATGATATTGATGATGATGGTGATGGTGATATTGATGATGATGATATTGATGATAATGATGATGTTGATGACGACGATGACAACGACGACGACGGTGATGATGATGATGATGATGGTGATGATGATGATGATGATGGTGATGATAATGATGATGATATTGATGATGATGATGATGATGATGGTGATGATGATGACGATGATGATGACGATGATGACGATGATATTGATGATGATGATGGTGATTGTGATGGTGATGGTGATGATGATGATGATGATAATGATGATTATGATCATGGTAATGATGATAATGACATTAATCTACATTTGCCACACTCTACCCAGGTGTAGAAATCTGGTAGGGATATTCTGGCACTGCGCCATGTGCCCTAAAACAGTTACCCAGAGCTTTAAAGCGGGGGTATAATCCTCAGAGCTCTTTGAAAGCCCATAGGGGCATTAAATCATATATGCTATACTAAAATGGAATATCATATAATCATCCTACACTTACACCGATCTCAGACAGACTGAGAGACCGCCGCCTCCGTTTCAGTGGTCATTGCTGGAGGAACAAAAGTGAAATCATTTCACAAATGCTCTTCTGGGAGCCCTCAAGGGACACAAGGTGCAAACGCACCAGAGGGCGCCCAGCAATGACTTATATACATGTAGACCAGTTAGAAAAAGACACCTGTCTACCAAGGCAGGAACTCCCAAAGATCATGGAGAATAGAACTGAATGGAAAAAGCTTGTCAAATCAGTGCGAGTACACTCGACCTAGTAGTAGTATCCTATAAATTTTCCACTAACCTGGCTGGCAATTCAGTTCGTCTGACCCATCGTTACAGTTGTCCACATCGTTGCATACGTTCCCCTCAGGAATACACTTGAGATTGTTACACTCAAATTGATTGGCAGGACAGTCTGGTAGATAAAAGTGAGACAAAAAGAAAGACAGAGTAAAAACAGAAGTCTTCTTTTGTAATTTTTAGCAAAAGAAATAACCATGGTGCATTTGCGTACACAGACAATCTGTGGTAGAGCATAGGACAGTTCCCTTTTTTACTCATTCACTACCTCGAAGTAGGCTCTACCAATTGTTTATTTCTGGTATTGAGTTAAGTAATTTTAAAACAAGGTATCGTATGAAAATTAAAAATGAAGTTTGGACTACATTTCTTCTTGAATGCATCAGTATAAAATCATCTCATATGACCCGCACTTGGCTAGGAGTATAGTAAGGATTGGTGACTGATTTATGTGGATATGATAATTTGATCAAGAAATATAAGATCCAAAGGATATCAAAGTTGCTTTTTGTAGTTTATCAGCTCTAGACCTAAATAATACAGAGAATCTAATGTAGATATTCCAGTCAGAGGGGATCTCCTCAATTTTGTCTTTTATTATAAACATGATTCATCACGGAATTGTTGTCATATTTGTAGCTTGATCAATGAAGCATCAAAACCTTTGTTCAACCTGATCAACGAAAACCATGAACGGAAACCATTTAGTGGAGTTGCAGGGCACGGTTTGTGGTTGCTATTCAAAACCAATCCCCTGCATGATTTGTATTATTAGAAAATCAGTGTGATAGCAAATTGGCTTTCATTACCCCAAAGTGACAAATGCAATTCATGTTATGACAGTTCAATCACCACATAATGCATAAGAAATAATAATATGGTGGTGAGGATGGTTAACCAAGAGAAAGAAAAACGTTTCACAATTTTTCTTTCTGCTGACTGGAGGATAGGACATATCGAGGGGTCAGTGACACAAAGACGTAACTCCATATTGGCCATTTTGAGAAAAAGTGGTTTATGTGTCACTGAGCACTTGGGCCTTAAGGAGTTAAGTCTATGTTTCACTAGCCATTGACTTCAATGGGGTGTTGAGGGGAGTCAGAACTTTGTGTTTGCTGGAAAGCCCACATTTTTCTGACCATTTTGATATCAAGTACTCATTTTGGCAAAATATGGAGTTACGCCTTTGTGTCACTGAACCCTCGAGATACACATGTAAACTATCATCAGACTCGGTTTTACACAGGTAGAAAGTGAAAATTAAAACAAATGTAGGACCTTGGTTGAGTTTGCATAGGACCCCCGCGGCCTCTCCTACGACACAGTTATTTACCCCCCAGCCTGGGTGGGGGCAGTCAGCTAGGGACTGCTCGTTTCCAGTGCAGCGTACATCGTCCATGAAGATATCGACAAGGTTTCCATGCCCGAATTCACCCACGATGTAGACATCTGATGCACCTCTGTTTGGGAATAAAAATAATAATAATAATTTAACAAATAATGGTCATTTATATTGCATTATAAATAAAAGAAGTAACAGCACTTACAATGTCAAAAAAACACAGGCAAAAAAGACTACCAGTAACTCTGTGGGAAAAGAAATGTCGACAGATTTTCTATTGTTCGAATTGAGTATGGTATATTATTAAAGATTTTAGAAGCAGTAACACTCCATCGTTTATCAGCAGTGGAAAGAGTTCATACGGGAACTACGAGTCTAGAAGTGTCATTCATGGAACAAAGATTACTTGTGGGTAAGTAAATCATGTCAGTAAGGTAAAAAAACTAGCTCTGTGGGAAAAAAAAATGTTGACAGATTATCTATTGTTTGAACTGAGTATGGTATAATCTTACAGATTTTAGAACCAGTAATGCTATATTGTTTATCAGCAGCGGAAAGAGTTCATAAGTGAACTACAAGTCTAGAAGTGACATTTATGAAACAAAGATTACTTGTGGGTATGAAAATAAATCTGGTTGGAATAAGAGGGGGCACAAGGCTCATCTGTCTTATTGTGACAGATTATCCTTAAGCTAAACAGGCTACGTTATCCAATAAAGTCTACTACGACAGTAACTACAACTACTTCTAAATGTGGCCTACAATGTGGAAACAAGTCTTCAAGTGCTTGTATGTCAAATGGTCTGGCAAGAATTGCTCCAAGGAAAACATTTTACACCTAAGTACCATTCCCAACTCTAATCCTTCACCTACATGTAACCTAAAACCAATTGGAACTTCAACCCTCCCCTATATCTTTGACAAATAAAAGCCCATAGCCAACACGGCGTTCTTGTGATCTGCTGGCTTTTTTCAAAACTGTTCTAAAATTGTACCAATCACCTGACAAAAATAAATTTGTGTTTCTATAGTTATCAACCTAAAAAAACTTTACCTGGCATTGCATAGGTAAATGGTTATTAAGGAGTATGAATAAGATAAAGGATAATGTAAAACACTGTGTATAGGGCTCGTCCTATTCTATTCTATAGGGAGTGCTCTTCTCTATGTGAGTGCATACGCAGGGGTCAACAAGTCTACTCAACAGGATGTTTTACTGATCACTGAGATTGTAATATTTGAAGCTCATTTGAATACGTATAGCCACAAGGAACCCCATACATCAAAATGTGTTTGGGTGATTGCTACACTTTAACACAGACCTATTTGACATTGCTTACTACTAGCCACTACCCAAGTCTCGCCTATGTCAATTGATAAGCCAACTATAAACACTGGATATCTACATATTTCCGGCTTTGACTGGATTGGACAAGCCGCTGGAGCGTACGTCAGATCACAGAGTCACTCACCTCGTGTATCCTAACTGCCTACAGACAACATGTCCGTCGCTCAAGTCCCATTCGTCGTCGCATACCAACCCCCACTTGCCCCGGTACTTGACCTCCACGCGACCTTCGTTTGGAGCAGTTCCATTGACGATACGGACTTCAAATTCTTCCAAGGTACCTACGGAAATCATTCAGATTATAAAGGAGTGAGACAGGGTTAATACAAATAGAAGTGGAAAAGCTGTTCCATTGACGATACAGACTTCAAATGCTTCCAAGGTTCCTACAGAAATCATTCAGACAATGCAGGAGTGGGACAGGGTTACTCAAATAGAAGTGGAACAATCAGTAATTATAATAAGCCTATTGTACCCTACACGATACGACTATGATCCAATTTTGAAGGATTATGCAATAGCATTTGGGAGAGTTATCCATGACTATATCACAATGGGGCCACAATCCACTGACAAAACTGCCAATTTGAGATTCGCATAGAATCAGTGATCTCATATTTTAAACATTCATAACTTTCTTATCACTGGTCTGATTCATGTCAATCTTTTGCCATTCTGTTTCAATGTATCTAATTTTTCTGCTTTCATACAAATGAACTTATCACAAGGGTTGGCTTGCCCTTCAAAAGCGAGGAGGCACCATTTTATGATGACAAATCTGACTATTGGGATGGCAAAAAGTGAATACAGTATACATACCGCAATTTGATTCATCGGTGAAGTCTCCGCAATCGTTATCACCATCGCACAGCCATTCGTTGGGGATACACCGGCCCGATGGACAGGGATGATATTCAATGCCATTAGCGTTTGTGCAATCAGCTGCTAGGAGTGAGGGGGGAAAATGTACCAGTAACTTTATTTGTAAAACATCTTTGCTTACATTGCTCATACATTACATTAAACTGTTATAATGAAAATGTAGAATTTATGTCAAATGACCTCAGACCTGGGCTCATCTACCCTCATATATAATAAGTTTATCCAATAGTGTGGAGTATAATTCAAGAAATTTCTGAAGTCTCATTTATATTGCTAGACGACAATGGATTGTATAGACTCACCTAGTCATTTTGAAAGTGATACCTCTTTGTTATTGTTTAACTTTAAACGTGTACAATGCAAAAGCGCTATAATATATACTCAAGCTTAGATCCAAGGGATGAATCTCTAGATATTACAATGATAACACAAAGTCAGAAAAATGCCAAAACTTGTTTATAGACCTCTTTACATAACATGTATCATTTATTCAAAGAAATGCAATCTCTCTCTAATTTACATGTAAGCAACAGTTGACAGTATAAGATGAATTAGATTCAAAACTTAATCCATTGACTACTGAATTTATTAATTGCCATAGCCTTAACACAGGGACGACCCCGTAAAAATGAGTTAAAGGGAGTGTATCATGGCAAACACTGGTTAACACTATCTCCGTCTTTGTTTGGACAACTGCACGTAAAAGAATGGACTTGATTAAACTGGGTCAGCGCGCTGGCGTTCGCGAAACAGACCAAAGTTCTCCTCACGCTTCGGTTTTGCATATGTTGCACGCACGTGAATGCTGCTGTCGCCTCGTCCGTAGTCTTATTATACCCGATTGACCCTGATAAGGGCCACGGGAAAGATACATGCCTTTTAATTGATGGGGATCCTTCTGTCGATCATCACACAGTTAAACCACACAAAAATGTTTTTCTACTTCTCTTTTGGTGCCCTTCATGACTTACTTGTCTGGGAAATTCGCTCATAGTGGGCAACGCCCTGACGATTGAAAAGCCTTCCATTTTGCGATCGGCTGACGTTAAACAGACTGCACGTTCTGTCGGCTGAGTTGTAATCAAAGGACCGACACACAAAAGTCATGGCCGAGACGCAGAATCGTGCGCACTCGTCGGCTGTTTTCTCCATGTAGATGACAGCAGGCTCCCTATTTGGAAGATATTTGTCGGCAATGACGGTGAAGTCATCCATTGGATCAGCTGAAAATAGAAGAAAGAGAAGAACAAAATAATACTACCTACTACATGTATAAGGTTAACCAACCTCATTTGATGAATTCACATCACATTATCAATTCCTTTCAATGGGCCATTTTGTATTGCATGTTCTAGATATATGGAGACCTGGTGTCCATGCAATGCCTAACATTTATCTGGAACATTTTAATTGCATTCCAAAAGTAAGAATGCATTCAGGATGGATTGCATTCATGCTATCAAATCAGAGGAAACAAACGCTTGAATACCTGCCAAACTTTCACAGCAAAAGGTAGGAATCTCTCAAGGTTAATCCAGGAATACAATCTATTTCATATACTTTTTACACTGCAGTTTACAGAAAAAGAGACAAATCTAGGGCTCATAGCAATAGTTTGGGTCCCGTCCGCTGAAAATAGAAACAATTTCTCCAAGATAGGACTGGTTTATAGCAGCTGTGTGCTTGTAAAGTAATTGATGCTTTTATCATCAAGAAATTCTCATCTGCTGAGAACCCGAAGAGCTCGTATCATCTTACATAAAAAGAGTTAACGCCCTTTTTGCACTCAACAGATATGCATGTACCACTATTCATCTACTGTAAAACTCTGTGTATAAGGCGCACTTTTTTGCCGCCGAAAAAAATTGAAAGTCGGGGGTGCGTTTTGATTTATGCCTGGCGCTATGCCCGGTGCTCAGTAATCTGTGTGTTGACTCACCACTCAGAAACTACAACAACACTCAAATTTGTCTGTCATCTTGGTTTGAAAGTAATCTTTCTAATAGATCTCAATATGTAGTTTATAATAATAATTCATAGCGTACCACAAGGTTCTATCCTTGGTACTCTACTGTTTTTAATTTACATTAATGATCTTACAAATTCTTCTAAAAACGACATTGTTACTACTATTTGTGACAAGTTCACAAGCACGAATCGGCGCCTTCAACTAACTGCACCTTGATGTTAAATGAAAGTCCTTCCCCGCGTGGGTTTTCGGCAACAAAACAACAAAAAAAAAAAAAAAAAAAAAAATTGCCCCCAAAATAGGGGTGCGCCCTATACACAGAGATTTACGGGTAGTATTCATATGTTAGAATCTGCATGTATCAATCACAGTCACAAGTTCCCTTTATGTTGATATTACAAAACATATATTTTTTTTCACACATAACTCTTCATCTTGGAATATAATTCATTTAAGATAATGTGTCTTTTATATTGCATTCTTATGATGATACATCAACTAATTTTCAGCCTAATATTTGAGTAATCTTTTACTTCTATTTTGTATGATGATTAACGTTTTGTTTCTAAAGCTCGATCTTTACTAGTCCAGTCTCTGTACTGTTTCTGTGTCACGCACTCAATCAGCTGATAAAATAACACACCATCAACATTGAAAGTAGACCTAGCCATTCATTTGGGGGATTGCGCAATCAGTGGAGAGACCGCGCTGTGTGTGGGATCGCTGCGTGTGATAGAAGTATAAAACAAAGAACAGACTGAATCTGGACTAGATCTGCCTGCACCAGTATGAAAATGTGACTTTGGTTTGTATAAATTATATACTTTAACTTCTTATTCATTTTCTTTCTTGCTTCAATTGAGGATCCTATACCATTTCTACATTGTAAACGTTTTGCAATGATTCCCTGGACTACTACTACTTAGTATTTCTAATAAACCAACATTGCATTGAATTGAATTGGATTGAATGAGAGGTAGCACTCTAACGGTGCTTTAATACCATTATATCGAAATGTAAATTGATTTCTCAATGACTGTATAATTGTTGATTTAAGATCATTTATAGACCCACTAGCTAGACTTGTCAGCTACTCCAAATATTGTGTTTCGAAGTTGTCTGACTTTCCAGGAGTCAAAAGGCTTTATATTGCCAAGGGGGCACATTTCTCTGCAATTGTGGGGTAATGGTGTCAATACTGTTCCATTTGTTGAGAAAAGAGACAGTAGTTGGGACCGCAGACATGGCCATCAATGAAAGACGCACATCTCTTTGAAAAAAATCATAATATAGGATTGATTTCATTTGTCACCTCAGCTTTTTCGCTATATACACAAAGACTCCATGGGATGTTTATACAATATCCATGATTGACATAATAAATAGAGGAGTTGTGAGTTGTGTTGACAGAGATAGATGCAGCATTTACTCCGCGAATGGCGGTATGCGTCTGAAATACTTACATTTCAGACGCATTCCCACCCAAGGCAGGTTTCATTACACCCACCTCGTATTCTTTACAATGAATGTAGACTAACTGAGAAGAAACCACAGCTGTGCAGTGCAATGCACTTTATTATCTGAAGTCTAAATTAAGTGAATTTCATGTGTATAGTACCAGGAAATTATGACATATCTAAGATTTTTACTCCGGATCTTGTAAATCTACAAGGTTAAAACAGGGAATACAGAAGCTATACTGTACAGTACCTATGAAAAGAAAAGTTAAATATAGTTTACATGTACATATACAGTTACAAAGTTGTATTCCACCTACAAAAATAACACAAATGGGGAAGCAATATACACTGAAGCCTTTTAAAACACACGTAACCATTTAATGTGCATAAAGCATATCCATATACAATTGTTGATTAAAGTGATATTTCAATTGGCACAAAAGTATTTTGGCAGACCCCTATATTTTTGTTCTTAGATGTAGGTACTGTCTTTGTAGTTGCAAGCAATTCTTTTTTCATAAGCCCCAAGAACATCATGAAAAATAGAGGGTTTTTTCCACTATTTTGAGATACTCAACATATAAAAGAAATTGAATTCGCAACATTTACTTTCTAGAATTAACATGATAACTTTTATTTGCAATTGGCGGAACATTTTTTTTAAAAGCCAATTTGTAAAATTATTCATCAAATTCATCCTACTGAAAAAGCAAATTTCAGAATTGAAAATAAATACCTGGTACTTGATTTTGTTATTGCCTTCTACAATTTTACTTCTTTTCCTGCACAAGAGCACAGTATCGGTATCTCTCCCTAAATAAATATGCTGCTAAATAAAGTCACAGTACTTTAATGGCTGTAATATTTGGAGTGGAGCCAGGTTTCGAGATGAATTCCCACGCAACAATTGATAGCGAAATATGGAGTGCTATAATAACACTAATTGATTGCCGGTAATATGCAATTATCATATAGTTGATTCATATTATATAGTTCAGGGACTGTCACATGATTTGATTGTACAAGTGGGATTCCAGTATGCAGCTGTCATTATTGACACTGATCAGGTTGTTTATGGATTATGGTGCAAGACACTAGCCAAACACCAAATAAGGCTTTAATCTGAATTCAGGCAGGAATGTGCTCGTTTGATCAAACAGTACGTCCCATTCAAAGTGGAAATCAAATTCCAGGACACTTGTGTTTTCCCACGACACTTGTGTTTTCCCCACGACACTTGTGTTTTCCCCACGACACTTGTGTTTTACCCACGACAAAATTTGTCTTTTCTCTAATGCAAAAGTATACAATGAAAGGTGCTACAATTAAAAAAATAATAGATTTCAGTATAAAAAGGAGACTTAAATTCATCATATTTGAAAATAAAACTTTTAATATCTGAATGATCTAGAATATCTATGTATTTGTTTGTATTCCTCATTATTTGTAATTTTCTCTTCTGTTTTTACAGGAAATGCTTACTGGGATATTTCATATTTCATTATAGTAATTTAATATAATGTCATGTAATTATTTTTTTGGGGGGCAGCATTTTATATAAGCCTTGTCTTCGGAGCTGTCCCGTTCACATTATAATTGCGTAGCATATGGAAAAGTGGTGTCTTTTGGTGAGTCTCGAATACATGCTCACGCGCATTTATTATAACCAATGGGCACAGGCTTCAAAAACCGTTCTTTTGTCAAAGATATTGGTGTAACTTTGCAATGCTGCAAAAAACAAGGCTGGCGCGAACGGTATTCTATTGTCTTTATTTTTTTCTTGTATTTTCCAGAATATGAGAAAATAATTTAAAGTATTCGCGTCGGAAAAGGCCTCGAAAGAAAGATTTTCAAGTGAATTTTGACACCAACCCTTCCATAGCAATGCACGTACTTGCACAATTCAAAGCAGGAAACAATCGATAACCCCGTGTTTGAGACTCTGCATCCCAGCAACGGATTACCCTACGCATACAGCGCGTTCACTTTCCAGTGCGGAATTTATCCCTCTCTGTCATATATCAAAATCAAGCTGATTGGTCTAAAAAATTTGTTGGAAACCTTTAACAAGAAAGAAGATTAATCTTTTCCATCCAATCACATTTGGAGAGACTCCGAGCTCATTAGCATAGAGAGTTATGGTCCGCGCACTCGCCTTTACGTGGCTGTGTATGCAGTTGACGCGTAGGGTCATGAATTATTCATGAGACGCACCTGTGTGCGCTGAGCAAAGAAAGACATGCGCAGATCCACTTTAGTGGCATTTCGGCCTGAAACTTTTCCACTTTTCCACTTTTACATGTATATGTTTACTTGCACGTTTGTTTTTGATGTTTCATTGTATAAGTTTATGATCTGTCTTTTTTATTGTGCATTTGAATTAAATTGAATTAAATTGTTTATGTAAATTTTTCTTATATTATACCATCATTTGTGTATGCAATAATGGGTCTCTTAGCAGACATCATCACATTGCAGACAAGATTATATTTAGAGTCCATTATCAAAGCAATCTCCTGATTGGTTCATACAAAGTAAAACCTTGTATTTCCCATCATTCTTGATATATATACGTAGACTACTACTACCCAAGGGTGGTCCAACTCAAATAAACATAGGATGAGTCACATTCTAGGGCATGCTGAGTCACTACTTTTCAAAGTATTATTTCAAATTCTTTTCTCCACGTGGCCGACATACCCTGGGAGTTTCGATTAAAAAGTAAACATTATTGAACTCCTCTCCATTGATCTTGAACTATACAAATATGGACGAGCCGTTGGATCGACCACACACAGCTTATGCAACAAAAGCAAACATGTACATTGTACCTGTATCAAAATGAGGCATTTCATTTAGCGGTTCCAAACTATTGCAACGTTTTTTAATGCAATATAGGTCTTGCTTGATTAGACAGTCCTATGTGAAGACGAACATTCATATACTGGAATACACTGTGAAAATTGGCCCTTGTTCAATAAAGTAAGTAAAGGAATCAAGGAATTCGGCATGCATTAGTTGTTGCTTGGTCAGACAGTCCTTGGAGAAGGTCTGATGAACATTCATATAAGAGATTTGAATACACAATGAAAAATTGACTCTCGTTCAATAAATGAAATTTAAGGTCTGACAAATATTCTTGTATGAGATTTGAATACACAATGAAAATTGGCCCTTTGTTAAATAAATCATTTAGCAAGATCAACAACTAATATTTTGAACTTACGACATCCAGCTTCATCACTACCATCTGTGCAGTCGTTTTGGCCATTGCATTGGAGTCTCTCAGCAACGCAAGATACACTACATAAAAAGAAGAAAAATTAAGAATGTGTTGAAAATTAATGCATAGTTTTCTAGTCAATTCTTCTAAGACAATAGTTTAAATATTGGAGCTTTTTTCTACCTGCATAATGGGATGAAGGATGCATTGCATTGCAAAGAAAATTGTATCTACAATATGATTTACCATCATAAAATCAGGTTAAAAATAATTTTCAACAACGATATGGGTGATTATACCAAATGCGTAACTTCCCTGCCGGTATTATTGATTATTGGATAATCAGTATCATGGAAACTGGTTTATATCTATTATGATAGCATTATGATAACAATCATATCGACCCATAGGAGCACTGCAGTCGCTACCAGAGGAAGGAAGAACTGGAATGCTAATTGTTCATAATTAATGGAGATGGAAAGATAGGGACAAATAGCCATAATTGGTGTTATTGTTATGGCGTGTGACTGAGTACGATCTCTTGTGAAAATGCTACATGTAGCTGAGTACCGGTACCGGTATTAAAAATAATAAGTTAGTATGGTAGGCTCACTACAGTATTTGCCACCATCCCTTGCAGTATGAGTGAAATTTATAAATTAAATTGTGATTCCTAAACATTTGACATAAAAAAATTAAAGTGATTATTCATCTCTGAAGCAAAATTGATTGTTTTTACTTCATATCAGCAATGACATACCCTAGCTACTGACAAATTATTTTACTTTTCAAATATACCTTTCATTTAAATTCATAAATTTATCTCTTTATCCTAATAAAAGACGAAATTGATAGACTGATGGATGGATGGAATAGCAAGATAGCCTAGCTAATTCCACATTAATTTATTTTTTTTTGCGTAAGAGAAACAAATTAAGCGAATAAGAATTTAAGTGAAATGATCTAAAACATCTGGCTATCTCAAACACCAGATTTCATTTGGTAACTTAACTCAAACCTTTACTTCATTTGTGAGATATTGGCTTTCATGCATGTAAAAAAAGGTGTTTTGCAAGGTGGAGTATGTGTTTATACAATCACAATTTGATTGGATGTGGTTGTGTATTATTTGGTTTGATAATGTGGAGGAAAAAATAAGGTTGTGTATTGAAATGAAATCTGGTTTATGAGATGGTCAGATGTTTTAGATCATGACACTAAATAATTTATTATATGTGTCCAGACACACTCTAGTACAGCTGGCAGTGGGTATAAAGTGCAAATTGCAAACAGGTGACCTCACTTCAGCAGGACCTTTACAGTTATCTTTCCCCCCAAATCTTTCAACTCTGCCTTCTATAGAAATTTACCCCAAAATGCAGAACTCAGTCAACATCTTTGTGTGGCAAAGTTACCAATTCCTTTAAAACAAAATATAATCTTACATTTCAAATACAACTTTTTACATTATCAAATTTAAATACCCAATAAAACACAACATTATATTGCACTAAAAACATGTTTGATTTTCGACAGTCATACACATGTGACCACACCAGATGCGAAATTTCACGGCTGAGATTATTTGATTAGTGAAAAATCAATGTCAGCCACAGGTCTATATCTATATTGACAGCATTACGATAACAATCTTATCGACCCACGGGAGCAGTCGCTGCTGGGGGAGGAGGGGATCGAGAACTGGAACACTTACTGTTCATGGTGGAGATGTAAAGATAGGGACAAATAGCCATAATTGGTGTTATTGTTATGGCGTGTGACTGAGCACAATCTCTTGTGAAAATGCTACATGTTGCTCAGTATTTAAAAAATAAGTTAGTATAGTAGGCTCACTACAATATTTGCCACCATCCCCTGCACTGTGAGTGAAATGACACATCAATTTGTGATTCCTTAACATTTGACATACAAAAATTAAAGTGATTACCGTATTCATCTCTCAAGCAAAATTGATTGTTTTTTCTTCATATCAGCAATGATATACCCTAGCTACTGATAAGTTCTTTTATTTGTCAAATACCTTTCATAAATCCCAAATACTGTCTTTTTTCTCAACAAACAGAGCGGTATCGACACCATTACCCCGCAATTGCAGAGACATATGACCCCCTTGGTGATCTAAAGCCTTTTGACTACTGGAAAGTCAGACAATATCCTAATAAAAGACAAAATTGATAGATTGATGGATGGATGGAATCAAGAAATTCCTCTGTCCAAATTACTAAAATAAATCTTTGTCTTCTGCTAAAGTGAACCAATAAGCAAATGAGAAGTGACATGATATAAAATATGGCCATCTCAAAAACCAGATTTCATTTTGTAACTTGATTGCATGAGGTTGTGTATTATTTGGTTTAATATTGTGGGGAAAAAACACTCTGAATCTGCCTCGAAACAAAACAGGGTACAAGGCCAAGTGCATTCGTAGACCACAATATGATTGCGGTTGTGTATTCTTTGGTTGGTAACTTATGACAACTACCCCTAAAACTGCTGTAAAACATGAAAGGGACAATAATACCAAGTGTATAAACCACGAAAATGTGATTGTGGTTGTTTGTTCTCTGGTTTGGTAAATTATGACAACTACCCCTGGATCTGCCTCGAAACGAAACAGGGTTCAAGGCCAAGTGCATTCTTAGATTACAATGTGATTGTGGTTGTGTATTATTTGGTTTGGTAACCGATGACAACTACCCCTAAATCTGCTGTAAAACATTAAAAGGGACAATACTACCAATGGGTATGAACAACCACAATGTTATTGGTTTGGTACCTTGGACAAAAAAATTACACTTCTAAATCTGCTCTTTAACACATGCGCATGAGCGAACCAGTGTAATTGTGCTTGTGAGTTATTTGGGTTGGTGTATTTTGCGCAAACCCTGAAATAATTTAAGCCATTAGATTAGAAATGATCTGGAAGTGGTTCATCAAATCAACATTTGTTACTTCATTCATACTGTCACTAAGTAGTGACGCTCCTGAAAAGAAATCAGATTCATTACACAATGAACTCATAAGCCGCAATATCAATAGAAACTTTTATTCATGGGGAATGATTGCTTAGCGACGCTTTACAATAAATAAATAATCGCAGAGCTGCCAATTGTGCAACCAAAAAAGGAACCATGATGGCAAAAAAAGGAATTCATTAAAACAAAACTACTTGCGCTACACACTTCCAATGCAGAAATGTCCATTTCTCATGCTGTTATTTCCATATTAGGACCTATAGTTTATTACTTTATTTACAAGTAGGCAATTTGTTTTTGGGGTATTATCAGCGTTTCATTCTTTATGAGAATATTTACACCTTTCACCTTTTTGTCTTTCTCTTTATTTACTATTTCTAAATTCATACTCTTCATTGAGTTTTCTATTGAAGCAGTGATCAACATTTGGTTGACAAAAAAAAAATAACAAAAAACTAGATGGAACTTCAACTGCGCGCAGTCGAAATGATGCCTCCGTCATAGAGCAATTTTACAAACCAAAACAGAAGAAATTTTTCAAATTCAAGTTCAATTGTAATCCATTAATGGGTTCTCAGAATATCGTGATTACAAGCAATTTCTCATGTACATATATGACCCTTTGATCTTTGACCTCATGACCCTAAAATCTACTCAGTTCATTGGCTCTGCAAGATGTCCAGAGTTAAATAGTAATCCATCTGTCAGTTCTAATGAGAATGCGTTCACAAGCTATTTTTGCATACATAATGAGCCCATGACCTTTGACCTATGACCTCATGACCCAAGAATCAACTCAGTTCATTGGCTCTGCAAGATACATACATGATCTAAGTTTGGCAGGAATCCATCAATCTGTTCTAATGATAATGCGATCACAAGCTGTTTTTGCATACATAATGAGCCGCATGAACTTTGACCTTGACCTCATGACCCCAAAATCTAATCAGTTCATCGGCTCTGCAAGTAACATACATGACCTAAGTTTGGCAGGAATCCATCAATCGGTTCTTTAGATAACGCGATCACAAGCTATTTTTGCATACATAATGAGCCCTGTGACCTTTGACCTTTGACCTCGTGACCCCAAAATCTAATCAGTTCATCGGCTCTGTAAGATACATACATGACCAAAGTTTGGCAGGAATCCATCAATCGGTTCTTCAGATAACGCGATCACGAGCTGTTTTTGCATACATAATGAGCCCTGGGACCTTTGACCTTTGACTTCGTGACCCCAAAATCTAATCAGTTCACCGGCTCTGTAAGATACATACATGACCAAAGTTTGGCAGGAATCCATCAATCGGTTCTTCAGATAACGCGATCACGAGAACGGGACGTACGGACGTACGTACGTACGTACGGACGGACGGACAACCCGAAAACATAATGCCTCCGGCTACTTCGTAACAGAGGCATAAAAATAAAACAATTAATTTTGTAATTTTTTTAAAAACGTATTTTATGAAGAAATAATGTACTACGCTAATTTTGAGAAAAATAAAGAATAATTCCTGGGAAAACGTAATGGTTGGCAGCTCTGTAATGGGTTAGTCTTTGTTTTTCAGACCCACCTTCCAGATGCACATTCAAATTCTGATGCAGTGCAGACGACAGTTGGTTCAGGAGCTGGGAATGACAGAAAATATGAGAAGGTGACCATGAGATACATCAATCTATTTAAAAATTAGTCTAAGCTGTTTAGTAATAACATTGATATGTAAAAGGAACAGTATAGTCTTAACAGGAAATTTGTCAGACCGTGATTATTACCTCAATCACACAGCCATACCAACTCCAAACTAACAAATTCTTGTCTATTCAGATATTTTTTATAAGGTCGGGCCAAGGTCACAAATGAGTTGGAACAAGTTGCAAACTAGTTAGAATGGATTTGAACGTATTGGGAACGATCGAAGTAAAAAATAGTTAAGAACCGGTTTAAATTGACTACTGACCGGCTTGGACTGCTCTGAAATGGCAAATTTACCCGATCTGAACTTGATATGAACTGACTGTGGACGGGGTTCAGACAAGATGGACGTATTGAGGACTGTTTATGAAAGAACTAGCATCGTATTATAGACATTATTTACACGTTCGGCCCCGATCACAACCCGTTTTATAATTTTCTAAGACGGTTCCAAAACGTAGTGATAAAAAGCATACTGTTAGCAACTCAAATTTGTACATTTATGAAACTGCTCACGAGGGCCTCTTGTATTATAATGTTTGTAACAAGTTTAGAGTACTAGAAAAAGACCTGCGATTTCTTTTTGTGCAAAATCATTAATCAAATACCTCAAATATTTTCGCGTTATTGAGTGACAAAGAAGTATTATGATAATATGGAGTGCAACTGTGCAAACATTGCATTACAAATCCCCTACAAAAGCTTTCTTTGACTCTAGTGGGATGGTTGACTGATAAACATTATGTGGTTTCATGCTACACTGTTTATCTTCACAATAAATCTTCACATACATTGTCACACCAGGATTTGGAAGGATAGGGGTTCCCTAATTTGGGTTGGTGAATTGCCGTTTGATCTACAACCCAAGTAGTATGTTTGGTCTACAACCAGACATTCTACAAACCACATGGTCTAATAATCATTTTGTCTACTTATCATTTGGTTTAAAGTGACTCAGTAACATGGATGAAGGTTAATGAAAAAACTGTGTGATTTTTGTATGAAATGTTACTTATTATATTCCTTCTACTGTACTAACCCTCTAGCATGCAAAAAATCCTGAAAAAATCCTCAAACCACAAAGATATTTATGGTTTTCTTTGAAGGTGTCACTGGTCAACACCCTCCATAAACAGTAAGTTCTCCAAACCATTTTTGAATTTTCCCCAACTGTTTTTCCATGAAAATAAGACATAAGACAGGCTTTTAAACATCTTTCAACACTTAAATGCCTGGAATATTATATAGAGCCAATTCATAGCTTTTTGACGATTTACATTCACCTAAGATGTAATTAAGTTGTAATAATATATTTGGGAAAATTAAGGAATCGATCAGATAAGTTTTTCCCAATTTTTATCATTAATAATGGTCGGTTTTCACTCAAACTTTCAGATTATCTTTATTTGTACATCTAGCACTAAAGTCACTACCCTTAGCAGCATTTCCTCTCATCTGAACAATGTTACCAAGTCCCTTTAATGACCAATTAGGCTAATAGCCATTCGGTCTAATTTCCATTTGGTCTCATCTCAAATTAAATCTACCACCTATTTGGTTTATCTCCCATAATAATACTAATAATAATAATATTCTGCTTTTATATAGCGCTTAATACATTGGTGATGTCTCTAAGCGTTCATTTAGTCTAATCCCCAGTCAGTCTTATTCCCAGTTTGTCTAATGCCCATTTTGTCTACTATCCATAGGTCTATAATCATAAATAATAATAATCATCAATTTACTATTAGACCTTGTGGATGGTGGACAAAATGGGCATTGGATAAACTGGGAATTTAAGCTATTTGATGAATATTTTCTGTTAAATCTGAATAAGCAAAAGAGAAGTCTTTATGTTTGTTAAGTGTCCGGACACCTAACCCCCCATCATACATGTAATAAAAGACTAGTCTACCTGGAGTAGGGGGAGCCGAGGGTCTTCCGTACACCTCCACCTCGCACAAGGACAGGTAGTCCTTGCGAGGAGAGCTAATGTGCACATATTGCCCTCTGATGGGGCTCGGGCAGTCGATCCTGATGCGCTGGTGAGGGGTGCGGCTGGCGGCATTGGTCATGGTCCGTGTGATGCGACCACACTCGGTGCGTGTGGATTGGTCAGTGGCCGAAGACCCAATGGTGACCATTGCTCCACGCAGTCTCTCTCCTACGAAGGGAATGGAAGTGGAACCAGATTGTAATTACTGTCATCCACATTTATGGATTTGTATATATTTCTGAAAACATATTTACACAGAATACACAAAATCTGTAATGAAACTGTTTTCCATCTGGCATGCTCTTCACAACTACTATCATGCTAAATTAAAATATCTTTGACTATGTCATCAACATCATTATTGTCATCATCATTATTCACATCATCATCAGTATCAATATGATCATTAAAGTGATCAATACTCCATGAACTATCTCTCGATATTCTCTCCTACAAACGGGAAGAGTGGAATTATAAAGTCATCATATCATAGGGCATTGTTCAAAGGGCAATACAACAAGTTTATTTATTTTAGGCCTTAGTGGTGGTTATTTTACCTGACAGCTAAGAATGGAATGGAATAGGAAAGGAATGGAGGGGAACCATGTCATTATTCCTATCATCTAGTACTAATGGCATCAAAATCACCATCACCTTCACCATCCCCATCATCATCATCATCATCATCACCATCATCACCATCATCATCATCATCATCACCATCATCATCATCATCATCATCATCATCATTATCATCATCATCATCATCATCATCATCATCATCATCATCATCCTCAATCTTCATCATCATCATCATCATCATCATCATCATCATCATCATCATCATAATCATCATCATCATCTTATCACCATTACCATATTATCTTGAACATGACTGATAACACCAGGCAGTCTCTCTTCTACCAAATTAATACAGCAGAGCTAAATCATCGTTATCATCAACATCATGACATTAAATAGTGCCATGCTGGGATTTGAACCCACGACCTTTGCACCTCCAGGCACATGTTCAAACCAATACACTTCTACAACCCTTCCTCTTCTTAAAACAAAGAGGCATTTTCTAACCTTGGACATCTTTGTTGACTAAGACCACTGTAGTAACATCATAGGCTGCTTCCAGATCAACATACCACCACGAATTTGCTCTAGACTCTACAGAAGAACATTAAAAGGTACATTATGACTAACTAGAATGTCAGATTCTCTAATCAAATTACCATCACTAGAATCTGCCCTCTACTCAACAAGACATTAATCAAAGAGATATTATAGCCACTTTTGATGTAGGTCAATTATTCACCAAAGAACAAATATAAAATTGTGGATTTTCTAGAAACTGTACTACTAACAATCTCCGCTATGCTCTACAAAACAACAATGAAAAGTATGTTATGAGGAGGTTATTCACAAAAGGTCATTCACAAAGAACAAGTTTAAAATTTGGGGTTTTCTAGAAAACTGTACTAACAATCTCCCCTATGCACTACAAAACAACAACAACAAGTTTTGAGGAGGTTTAGGTACTATTCCTAAGTATCAGATATTCCAAGAAAGAACATCCACGAATCGTCCCTGGACTCTACAAAACAACGTTGAACGGTACGTTGTAATCCTGATGCACTTAACATATCAAGCAAGAACAAATTCAGAAAATTTAAATTGTCTGATAATTTTCTGGTTTCAAATAACTCAAGGAACTTTAAATTGCTTTTAAGTTTTGAAAATCTTCCTCTACCTTAGAGTTAAACATTTATCTTTGTTGTATCTCAGATTGCATACACTTTTAAACTAAATGAATGTGAAATTTCATGGCTCTAACCACTTGACTGCACTTTCAAAATCGTAGCACTGAAAACTGCCTAGCCCTACTGTAAAATTAGCACTGCAATCTTGTTATTACAGATCTTGAACTGTAGCTGGCGCTCTTCAAAAGAAGGCCAGCCTTTTTGTGTACAGTGTACAGTTTTTGTACAGTACAAAAATGCTATAGCACAGGGGATATGAACGCATGTTAAGTCAATAGCAGTCAAGTGGTTAATGAATAATTACTGTAGATGAATGACATTTCTAATATTCTATGATCATCCGGGTTGCATACTTACGAGTTCTGGAGCATGAACCTTGATCAAAAGAGGGATTTGGGTTCCCATCGACGGCCAGGCCAGCATTAGCCATGATACCCCCTGAGGTGTGAGTAGAGCTCTGAAACGCAGGCTTCCCACGAGATACTGGTATCGGCCCTAGGTACAATACAGACAAAAGAAAAGAGTTTGTAAAAATACCACAAGAGAAGATTCTGGAATGTGCCCATTTTCAGAAATAGACCATTTTACTATTCAAAATGTAATTAGATTGTTGAATGTTTCTTCCCCAAACCACTCATGAGTATCTAAATTAATATGAGAGTGTATAATACTATCCATTATTAAAGAACAGGGCAATGCAAAGTCCTCATGCCATAGTGAATATGGAAGAACTATGTGCGACTGTAGGGGGAACATACGATAAACAAGACAAATGCGACTGTGTCTCCTATATGCCTCCGCCCTAAATTTAGTATAGGAAGTGGATTGATAATCGTGACATATCACGATGAAAACAAAAAACTTTTTGGTCTGCCACTAGCTCCCTGAACCAAAGTAGTGCCAAAGACTTATAAGGCTTCAATGCCAAGGCCAGATCCTGTGTCCCGCACTGGACTGGGATTGAGAAGTGACTCAAGCAGAATACAGACTGTCCGATAAGTCTTGATCAAACTGTAGGGCCATCAAAAGCAATGCATTTGTAACTGATCAATTGATAAGATAAGGGGTGAAAGTAAGCAATTAAAAAAAAAGTTCAAAAATCTGAGCGCTTGCACAAGGCGGTTCAAGGAAGTCATGGAAAAACGGCATCTCACCCCCACCTCCCCCTAATTTCAAACCAGATTTACATCGATCTCAGGGACTGTCCATTTTGAGAAAAAAAATCATGATAAAAATAAGAAAATCATGAGGAAAACAAAAATCGGGGGGAAAAATAGATTTAAAGTATTTATATCGGTTAACCATGCGGACCTCGTACATGTACGTGCTAAGGGCATTGTACTTTCAAGACCGTAACACTGTGTAATTATAGCACTACAATGATGTTATACAGGTCTTGAACAGTAGCTAGCGCTCTTCAAAAAAAAATCTGGCCTATTTGTGTACAGTGTACAGTACAAAAATGCTGTAGCACAGGGGGTATGAACGCATGTAAAGCCAATAGCAGTCAAGTGGTTAAGTGACTGTGGGCATTTAGATGGATTGCAAAGTTTGCAACACTCTTACAATTTGATAACACTTCAGAAAAACGTCTTACCGGTAATCATTTTACCATTTCAAGACTTTTTTTAAAATGTGCAATATTTACTATTTATTTCATTATTATGTAATTGCCAAGCAGTACTCGGCTTTTACTGATGCATCATTTTCCATATTTACATTGATTAAATATTTCCTTTACGTTTTGTTAAAAGCTATCCCACTTAATATGTCATTTCTACCATTATGATATTCCATCCCTTAAACATAAGTCATGTTGATGATGGACATTGATGATTTTCAATTCAATTCAAATTACTTTGTGCTATGCTAACTAAATTGCTCGGGTGACTACGCGTTTTGACTACGCATTTTACCCGGGGTGACTCTGGGTATTGGTGCTAATGCATTATTTTGTAAACAAATCTCCTTATTCCATTGTGTTTTAAATTCTCCCCTCTACTGCTACGGTTTTTTCATCTACAAGCACTGCTTTTTAATAGGTTCCTCACATTCTACTTTAATTGTTATATGAATTGAGAATCATGCTCATTTATACTCCATGTATAATTTTTATAATTTTTATTTTATATGGTCTATATTTTTTGTAAAATGTGGAACAATAAAAACTTGAAACTTGAAATCAATTTCTCACCCGATGGAGCCTGGGTTGGTGCCGGCGGGCGAGCCGTGGGTCGGCTGGTTGGGGGCGCTGTTGAAGGTTCGCAAGTTGAGATGTTACAGTACATCCAGCCACTGACGGTAGAAGAACCGGAATCCTTGTAGTAACACCAAGGGCGTTGATCGCTGTCCGGGTTGCGACAGAAGTTATGATTGCCAATGTCTGGACAGAAATATCAATTAATCTATCAAACAATGTATAACATTAATTTTTTTAATGAAAGAATATTTAAAAAAAAAAAAATAATAACAATATGTCTTGTTTACCAAGGATAGCCTCATAAGTATTAACATTGAGAACCCTGCAATAATATTGATATCAATCCTATTTTTGTATACCGGTACAGGTAACACATATCACCTTTGTCTCCATGTGCTTTTAAAGACCCACTGTACTACTTGTAGCTACTTGCGCCCTCTCTATACACCGATTCGGGCGACTTCTGGTGGAAGTGCGCCCTCATAAGGTGACGCCATAACTGGGGGGCGTCTGTACTGTCAGCTGGATCGGAGAAGCCCCCCAGTTATAGCGCCGCCACCGGCGGGCAGGTACATAAAACCCCCAAACCGAATCGGTGTATATTAAGCAATGCCTAATCGGTGACCATTGGTCCCCCATGATCCTCTTTTTCTTATGTTAACTGAGAGCTGAGTTGATGAGATAACCATCTGTCCAGTGACCTTGCAGGACGGTCTAATCCCCCTGTAAACTAGTACTGATAAGCTTTAAAGTGCATCCGATTTATTAGCATACATGTACATGTAGTTCTGGTAGGCATTATCCATGGAGTGATGTTGAGTGCATTGATTTCTACAAATGGGTCGAGAGAGACAGCTGTAGATAAAAGGTACATTGCAAAAATATTCTTGTTGCACTTCAACTTTACTTTGCAGGAAATTATTGCAATCTGAAAACACTTTCAAATTGTGACGTTTTTTGTTCCCGCAAAAGTTTCTGACTTAACACTATCTACAGTGATTCTGAATATGACATCAATTATGCCCGATGAGGATGGTGAATTCAGGAAGACCTCAGGCATACCTCCATCAGGAAAGAGGACCGGTGTAACCCCTACATTATCAAGTGCTGCTGCTTGCCAGTTGGTGCACTGGTGTCCTTGAGTTGTGGTGAAGCTGAAACCCCGGTAATTTTCCCCGCTTCCTAAATAACAGTTGGGCGTGGCTGAGGAGAGAACCAGACAGAAATCACGCAAAGTTTAATAAGTCATTCGATTTCATACACAAACCACTGAAATTTCCCTGAAAATCTACAGTACTATCTTTGTATTAAGTTATCTTGGAAATCTGATGGCTTTTCCAGGTAAAATGTCAGGGCCGAGAAATGTTTAATCTGTATTTGAAAGCTGCGTAAGTCCAAGCTATTTTGTCTCATACTTTATCGACCACATCTAGAATTTCAGCATCTTCAATAACTGTTATAGAAAGAGCTGATAGACCTGCTAGAGCTTGAATCAGCTAAATCCACACAGGAAATATTTTATGTCAATTTACGTTCACAATTTTTATAATACAATTGAAAAATATTTAGTACCTTATGGGAAATACAACTTGCCTAGCTATTATTGCCTAGCTATTATTGCCTAGCTATTATCAGCATGTGTTTAGAAGTGGTCATAGATTATTTTTTTTAGAAGCAGTGGTTTTAGACATTCAAGATACTACATCTACAGGATTCACTCTAGGTATGTCCTCATCAGCTTGAGATTGCCAAATAGCCCGCTATTTCTGATTTGGGAAATAATCCTGAAGTTACAAATCGCGTCTTCACCAGCTCGAGACTCGACTTCGAAACTCGAAACTTGAGCTCAAGAAATTAGCTCGAGATATTTTGCTCAGCGTTCGTGCATAGTGCAAGTCTTCAGTCTGGTGAAGACGCACCAGACAAATAGCGGGATATTTTGACCAAATATCCCGCTAATTGCAACTGTGGGCTGATGAAGACGCAAATAAGCTGGATAATTTGCGATCAGGATAGTTAAAATAGCAGGATATTTGGAAATCTCGAGCTGATGAAGACAGGCCTAATGTCCTACCTGGACCTCTCCTGGAAAAGAAGTCATAAGGATTATCTGGGAAGTCACTCCTGATGGAAACCTGGCTCGGAGACTTGTTACTGAGCCAGCACCTGTTGGCACGTCGGGCAAAGTCAAAGGAAGCGCAAGGCCAGGCAGCGACCAGACACTTCTCAGCACATTCCTCCATCGATACTGCCGTCAAGGATTCAATGTTGTTACCCGGCATCGCGGAGTTGGGTGTGATGTCAAAGAGGGCGATCGGACCTGTGGAGATAGGAAATGGAATGAGTTTGTTTCATTATTTTGGGGGGAATTTGACCATTGTGAGGATTTATAAGCATATTTTATCAGCACCATGATCGTCATCTTGATCATCATCAATGTCACCAATCCCCATCATCATCATCCTCATCATCTTGGTCACCATTACCATCATCAATATCACCAATCACCATCATCACCTTCATCATTATCAATATCATCATCCCCATCAACATCATCATCAATATCACCTGTCACCATCATCCTCATCATCATCATCATCTTTATTATCACCATCAATATCACCATCATCGTCACCACATTTTCATAATCATCCTCATCATCAATATCATCAACATCACCAATCATCATCAATCATCATCATCATCATCATCACCACCATCAATATCACCAATCGTTTCATCATTATCAATATCATCATCCCCATCAACATCATCATCTTCATAAATTCATAATCATCATCATCTTCATGGTCACCATCAATATCACCATCATCGTCACCACATTATCATAATCATCCTCATCATCAACATCACCAATCATCATCATCATCATCATCATCATCATCATCATCATCATCATCATCATCATCATCATCATCATCAATTCATCATCAATTCATAATCATCATCATCTTCATGGTCACCACCACCACCATCTAAACCACCACCACCACCACCACCATCACCATCATCATCCTCATCAAACAATGATCACTCACCAACATCCAGCCTCTCATAGTAATTAAACTGTGTGCTGAGCAAGAAGGTAAGGTCTACATCTCTTGAGTTGCTGGAGCTGGTCAGGCACTCGTTCGACTGCTCGTTGTACTCAAACGATCTGCAGACAAAGCTTCTCTCCTTGTTACACCTCTCGGCGCAGAGTTCGGGTGTGGCCACAGAGTGAGTCCCGTCGTTGTTCCCCCCGAGGTAGGCAGCAGGGACGAGGGCATATTCGGAGAGGTAGGTGGTAGCTTCGCCATTTCCTGTGTGGGTGAGATGAAATAAACTGGAATAAGTCAGGGAAAGGATGACTGAAAAGGGATGAGCTAATACACAGAGGTTCTAAGGCCAGCACCCATGGTAGTTTTTTTCGAAGTCTAATGTTCCCAGGGCATTACTGCACATTTCACAATCATCTACAATCAAACACAAATTGGCAACACTGTGGCATATTTTGAGAGCTCCTCTTCAATTTGCTCTGTACATAAAATGTCACATATGTTATGTTACTTATTCATGACAGAATTATCTTTTTTTCCATTCAGGGGTTGTATAGAAACATATTTGCAATAATGATATTTACTGTGCCCCCTTTAAAGGCAGGATAAGTGATGGTGAGGAACCCCAGGGAGCTAGGAAACTGTAACACATGTAAACTTTGCACTATAACCTTTCAAGTTACTGACCAATTAAAGCAACATTCCATCTTTAACCATAACTTAAGTCTCACCTCCCTGCCTCAATGCATATCCTTGAAGTTAAGTATACATCATGCCTTAAATAGCTTTCAAAAAGCACAATACGCAAGTCCAAGTACATTGTCGTCATATATACAAGCATGAGAGTGCCTTTATAAGTGAAAATTGAGACTATTTTTTATCATTGTATCTAACAATGAAAGGCCTAACAAAACATATCATAATCAACAAAGATGTCTCAATTTGAATTCAAAATTTAGATTATAACTTGACGTAGCAATCAGTCAAATCAATTATCTCTGCAGAAAAAACCCTCATTCGTGTATAACATGATGCATGATATAAAATGCATATTTGCATACTTGAGTATATATGCTTGTAACATGTGTTAACTTTTAATTGTAAAAACATAAAATGATTAGCTACAATATAGCTACACATCATTATTTATATGATCATCATCAACATTACAGTCAACAATACATGCCTACAATACAGTCAAATTGCTGTGGCATGCAAGAACAAAACTGCATAGGCCGCAAAGCTACATCCATGTATATCAAAAGCAATAATAAAAAGCTTACCAGGTACATGTTTAATAATCTTGATGCACCACAAACTTTACCAAAATGTAGTACAAATAATACTTAACAAGAAAAGTCTGTAATTACAAGATTTCTTTACATCATTCTTTACATATTGATACACAATAACTCCATGGAATCTAATCTCACAATCCAAGTTCCTGTAATAGAAAATAAGCTTTCTCTATAGTCATGAATGGACCGCTATCCATAACGTGTGACAAAATAAATAACGGTCCTTTATGAATAGCGGGCCCTTATAAATAGTGAGCAAACCATAGACAATTT
The DNA here is from genome assembly GCA_035222895.1 of Strongylocentrotus droebachiensis. Taxonomy (NCBI): domain Eukaryota; kingdom Metazoa; phylum Echinodermata; class Echinoidea; order Camarodonta; family Strongylocentrotidae; genus Strongylocentrotus; species Strongylocentrotus droebachiensis. Next base: position 27,210 of record JAVYIG010004473.1, read on the forward strand.
ACCTCGCTATTCATAAGGACAGCCATTCATAAGGACCACTATTCATAAGGACCACTATCCATAACGCGTGACTAATTGAATAGCGGTCTTTTATAAATAACTATCCTTATGAATAGCGAGCAGACCCAAATTGTTCACCCTATTTAACAAATTGGTCCCAATAGGCTTATATAGGTTCTATGAAAAATAATACAAAAAGAAAACATATACATGAATACAAAGGCAAAGCAACGGCTAATTAACATTAAAGTAAGATCATACATGCTTATAGAAGCCATGCGGACATACATAAAAGACGCACAATGCAGGTTGAATACACAGGGGGTAGGTATAGTCTGAAGACACAGAGTCAGACCCTTGTCAGTTGTAGGAAGTATCAGAGTGGCTGAACAATGAGACTACTCTACTGCATGGTCTCCAGCACACCTAGGCTCTGCACCATTCACGTAGCTGCACCTGACAAGGTTTGCCGGAGACTGAACGATTATAACTTAGCTTGTGGTTGATTGAAATTATATTCAAGGGTCAAATAAGAGTCTGTGCCTACAGACTACGCTTGCAAGATAAGCATCGGGAAGCATACCTAAGCAGTACGTACGTGCCAGCGCATACAATAGTTGAGGTATAAAAGGGGTAACATATCCAAGCATGGTGCAATACAAAGGGGGTGAGTTGGGGGTTAGGGATAATATTTTCCAACTGTGTAGAACAAGCATAAAGGGGGTGGGGTTGGGTTAGGGGCATCATTCCCAAGCTTTGCAGACACAACAGGGGTGGGTATCAGGGTAACATTCCGAAGCGATCAACCACCTTGGACAGTCGTCTGGGCTGCCGTGGCACACGAGGTCCGAGGGTTGCCGACATCGCAGTACTCTCGGATAATGCGGGGGTTCGTGGTGTAGCACCAGGGCTGGGAGAAGGTACCAGGGTTCCTGCAGTGGTTGTGGTTTCCCAGGATGCCGGGGTACTGGGCGGGGGTGTAGCTGTGGCCGTGGGGCGTCTGGACGTTCCAACGCTGACAGGCGTAGCCAGAGATGGTCTGCCTGACCACGCCCCTGTAGTCTTGACCGTTGGACATGGTGAAGCACTCAGGATCTCGCGCCCTGGTCACTGAAAACAAAAACAAGAAATGGATAGCAAGGAGTCAGTATATATAATTTTCATGACAAGTTCTAAAACCAGAATAGTGATGTATTTCTACACTTATTACTTCTCTCATACAAATTTCAGTAACAGTGTCTCTCATTATAGACAGAAGAAAAAAAGGAGGATTTATTCCAATTTACTATTTCACATACCGGTATTATTTATGCTACAGAACTTTATCTGGAATCTCTCACATGGTAAGGAATACTTGTGCTCACACTTATTATTATACATGTATTATTATATTGTGTAAAAAGTGCAGGAAAAATTAATGTTGAAAATTAAACACTGGAATATCTAATTCCTTTTTCTGAAGAACTGATAAAATAATGATGGGGGAATCCTGATTTCATATACAGTTACATTCAGCTCGCTTTCAATTAAGATGCCTGGTTCCTATGTGACGTCCTTGAAAACAAAATTCTGTTTGGCCCAGCTGAAACTGTTAGTCAGAAATTCCTTAAATGCATTGAACTCTTGCGACTGTTGGTGTTAAAAAAATGGAAAGAAACTCAATCTACCCCCCCCCCCCCCCATAATGTAATGCAAGAGGGTTTGTTCTGTGGTGAGCCCAGTGGTTAATGGATGTTAAATACGATAATCGATAAAAATCAACAACAAAAATTCAATATATACCTGGTACCTGAGAGCTTCCATCCGATCCAGTCGCCCCACTTGAGCCCGCTCCCGTTCCACCTGATGCTGACCCAGGATTGGATACTGGACCTGGACCTGATCCAGGGGTCGATGTTTCAGAAGGCTTGGACCCTAGTATGCTCTGAAGCCAGGGCGGGAGCTCGTTTACATTGAAACGCAACATAATTTGGGAGGAATCTGGGATCGTTGGCGCGCCTTGGACTGACCTGATGGCTGTTAGGAGGTCAACACTTAGTAAAAATGGGCAGGTCTAATGTATTTCATTTCATTTTTCACCAACAACATTTAGTTATGTGTTCTTTATACGTGTATTAACTGATTCGCTCATATCAAACACCAAAGAACACATTGAGGGGTCAGTGACACAAAGATGTAACTCCATTTTGGCCATTTTGAGAAAAAGTGGTTTATGTGTCACTGAGCACTTGGGGCTTAAGGAGTTAAGTCTATGTTTCACTAGCCAATGACTTCAATGGGGTGTTGGGTGGAGTTAAGTCTTTGTGTTTCCTTGAAAGCCCACATTTCTCTGAACATTTTGATATCAAATACTCATTTTAGCAAAATATGGAATTATGTCTTTGTGTCACCGAGCTCTTAACATTTCATGGAGTTTCATTATACTACATTAACCGTATGGAACACAAAATTACAAAACGCCTAAGACCTAGCTAAAAATGGTCTCCAAAATATCATAAGGCCTTCACAATCATATACACCTGTATTTAGATTCACTTCTAAGAATACTATAAAATATGAATCTTGCCACTGCTGTTGTTTCATTGCATATTTGTTGTGATATAATTATTCTTGTATTATGTTTTGCATGAGAAATAAAATCATTTGAATCACCATTTGAATCACTACCTCTATACACATAAATAACATTGGACTATTCAATAAGGTAGCTTAATTAGCGGAATATGGTGGTATGGAAAGATGCGTCCAGAATTAAAAATCCATAATAGTTTAATAGTTTGTTCATTCAAAGTTCTTTTTAGCACATCTGAATGGAATTTTAGCAAACACAATTAAACCCTCATTGAGGTAGTATGCATTTACCAGTCAAATACAAACTGCATCCCAGTCGACTTTCGCGCAATCACAGTATATACCTATGACACACCTGAATGGGCAACAAAGGGAACCCACTTTTAGTTACACTGAAGAAGAACAACAAGTAGATGGAAAAAAATCCTTCCAGACTGAAAACACATGATCAATGAAAATGAAAAAAATCGCGATGAATGGTGAAAAAATTCTCTAACGTAGATGGATAAAACAGGCACCAACATCACCCAACTAACATCTCTGACTTTAAACTTTAAAAGTCGAGAGAAATTTTGTCAAAATGTCTTGATTATTTTGAATTGTCATTTTAGTCACTTTTGTTGACGCTATCACAAGCAGCCCTGGTAAGTGTCATGATTAAATATGTCCCAAAACTTTATATTTTGAGAAATATTTATGTGATTATAAGCAATCAATATTTTTGACGGGAGTCACTTTAATTTTTGAGACTGGCTAAGAACTTGAAATCAAATTGCATTATGTTTTTTCATAAACCCTTTCCTGTAGGAGTGAAAAGACTTTCAACAATTGCAGCTTGTATTCCGGAAGGATCTCTTCCTGCCACTTCATTTAGCTATTTAGATCATCTTTTGTTAAATACATGTAGTTACAAGGGCCCTGTTGTGACAATGCTTCATCCGTATGAATTGCAGATTGTATTGGACCGATGTCAAAAAGGTATTTGACAAAAGCCCCCTCAAATCCTGCGCAACCATGGGTATCCTTATACTGGTAATGCGGATATCATGCGGATAATAGTATGAACAATATTGCCTAACACGATGATATTCTAAATATCCGCTTTCAATATTCTCTTTTGAGTAAAAGCATCCATTTGTAACTCTATTTTCAAATTCTTTATACTGGTTGAAATGGTTATTAGATCTGCACTGTCAATCATTAGATGCTTGCCAGGGCTGTTCTCTGTGACTGAAAAAGGATTTTAAAGAGACTGAAATTGAAAATCAGATTTTTTTATTTTTTTTTGGGGGGGGGGGCAATAAAAGAAAAGGAGCTACTGTATAATTTAAACTTGCCATATGAAGTTTCATTATTGATGTACATGTTTAATAACCTAGTGGTTTTGAGACAATCTGTCATTTAAAAGTTCTGAAATAATATCACTGTCAAACGAGACCGATACCAGACCGACAACAGACCGATCTAACAATGACAATCCCTTAAAGGAAACCAAAACCTTCATACTAAGTTACTTTTATTGTAAAGTTTAAGATATTTGAAAAATATCAGTGAAAATTTGAACAAAATCGGGCAAGGAATAAGGAAGTAAGAGCTTTTTGAAATGACTAGTCACTAGAGGGCGGTATTCAATTTGATGACATCATCTGTGGACAACTCTCCATGCCTTTTGTACATCAAATTTCATGTTTTCCCTTCTTTCTTGTGATTGAGATAATGTACTCCCCTGAAAGCAAGATATAGAATGCAAAATGATATTCTACTTCACATGTTATGAAGTCGGATCAAGAACACAAATAAATACGAAGAAAACAAAAAATTGTGAAATTTTATGTACAAAAGGCATGGAGAGTTGTTCACAGATGATGTCATCAAATTGAATACCGCCCTCTAGTGACTAGTCATTTCAAAAAGCTCTAACTTTCTTATTCCTTGCTCGATTTTGTTCAAATTTTCACTGATTTTATTCAAATCTTTTAAACTTTACAATAAAAGTAACTTAGTATGAAGGTTTTGGTTTCCTTTAATAGATGAACTGGTTGTAGATCAAACGTTAATTCACCAGTTTGGAGTCGGTCTGGCGGAGTGACAATGCAAGCAATGAGCTTGGCATTGCCACATTTCTTTACCTCTATTGGGTGAAGTTCTCTCCGGCTGGCATCTGACCCCGGCGACCTCTTCACCTTTGTCACAGTTGTGCGATCTCCATTCTGGAAAGTCGCATTCGCTCAGCCCTGGCTCCATTCCTGTGCATCGGACGTCATCCATGGCAAAGCCGTTATCGTTGAAGCCATATTCGTCTGCTGCCCTCTGTACTGCCTCCAGGGCACCACTGTCATGAAAACAACAAAAAAGTAGATTTATTTTAGCATTTACAATGAAAGAAGTCTTGTGTGATATGAATAGTACGATTTGAAGGGAAAACACCACATGAAATAGTTCTCTTAAAAAGAATGAGGTTTGTACATATTACATGACCTTATATAATTTCAAAAATTGTCAAAATGATAGAGAAGCAATTTTTGAAGCCTACATGTACTTAAAAGAAAGTGAAATCTCATAGAAAATTACTGTAAAAGAGAAGTAGTATTCTAGGAGGTAAGCCTCTCCTGTTTTTTAGCCGCACATAGTATCAACTTGTAGTGAGATTTTTACTTGCACTATTCATCTGGGCACTCGACAAGCACAAGTACAAAATACGCCAACGGCGGTCTGTACTTAACTGGAAGAAGAAGAAGAGGTATGGTACAAAATGTTTACATTTTTCTTGAACATTTTTAACATTTGTTACCATACCTTCTAGAATACTACTTGCAATCATATAAGATTTTCAGCAGTAACTTTATATTGAAACATATCTGCTCCATTTATATAAAATGTGATAAACCACCTCTAAGCGCAGTGACAAATAAAATCCATTACCCCCAATGCCTCCATCATTACTTATTTCAGTATTAACCATACTGTTTTATTCATCCAGTCTTCTTCTTCTTCTTCTTCTTTGGGTTAAGTCTACCTCCTTCACAGTTGAAGATTCTTGCAGACTGATGTGTGTGTGTGCTTACGAGAGCAAGGTGCATGGTGCAATGCTATTTACATGGTGCAATTAATGTTTATTTACGTTTGTTACATTTTTTTACAGTTTCAATATTGAAGTTTATCTCACATGAATTTGTGTATGATTGTAAGCAGTTGATTTTGTCTACAATAAATGTTGAATTGAATTGAAGTGAATAGCATTGTAGCTGTGAATTAAAATGAAATTTATTTCAAAACAAAATGTTGCGGCACACAACAATGGTTCCGATGGATACTCCATAATTGCAATCTATCATGCAGATTTTTATGTGAACTGAAAGTTTTTCCAACAGCAGCTGGGCAGCACTTCAAGAAACCATTTTAATCATGAGTTTGCAGACAACTGGCCAATATGGAACCAGTCATTTTGATGGCCTGGGTTCAAATCAATCCCACCGCTGCCACCATGTTTCCATAGCCTAGTGTAAATTCACTACAAATCCAACTAAACTATGTAGCACAATACAAGACACGGACGACATCATGTTCATGTGTCTACACCAAAAACCGATGAGTTTTAAAACTTGTTTTAACGCCACAATCATTTTTGCGTCCTTACAGTGTACATCGAGGTTATCTTTTCGGAGACATCTTTCCACCTACCTTCTATGTAAATGATGTGGGCTCAATCCCACCCCCTTCATTTTTCCTTTTATTTTACTTGTCTTCCTTTTATATATGTGTACACTTGCTTGTTAACGATTATAGCTGCCTTAAGCTTTTACAGGATTTGTGCATGTACGCACATCTGTATGATATTATTTTCATTAATACATCCTTTTCATTTTTATGAACACATTGATGATTTTATTTGTTCAAAGATTTGTCTCCTTTCATTATAATGCTTTAACACTTAAAATTTTTCTTTTTCTTTTTTCATTTTATTATTTACAAAAGTTACATGATACTGTATTATTTTGTTGTATATATGTAAATACAAAAAAAAACAAGTTTTACATTCATATCTATAAACAAATTAACAGAAAAAAATCTTGCCAAAGAATGGAACTAGGCTCGACTAGCACTTAAATATAGTAATACGCATATTTACGTAATAGTATGCAGATGTATGTCTAAATATCGTTTTTAAACCATTACTGTTCAATCGACATTACTCTTATGTTATGTATACATGTATCAGTATTATTTTTTGCATTGTATGATTGTTCATATGTACTGTCATTATTGTGATGTGTTGTTGTTAATAAATTCAAATTCAAATTCAAACATTGTAGCCGCTCCAGCTCACATAGATAATGAATATTCATACATATTCTTAAGACATGTGTAGGAAACATGCGTTTCAGTGGGTGAGCTTGTACTTACAATGTATACCCAGAAGATGGGTGACCCGTTGTTTATCTGGACATTTGATTTAAAAGGGCAATTTGAGGAAGTAACACACACTAGAAAATATTATAAAATGATGCCCATTTTTCTGGGGGTCTGCTCGCTATTCATAAGGACCACTATTTATAAGGGATCGCTATTCATTTATTCACGTATTATGGATATCAGTCCTTATGAATAGTGGTCCTTATATATGAATGGCGGTCCTCATGAATAGCGAAGTAAATTGTCTATGGTTTGCTCACTATTTGTAAGGACCGCTATTCATAAAGGATTGCTATTCACTTTGTCATGCGGTATGTAGAGCGGGTCTTATGAATAATGGTCCTTATGAATGGCGATCTTTATGGATAGGGAGCTTGACCCGTTTTCTGGAGGTGGTCTAACATGGACAAGGGTTTAGTCTTTTCACACTTACTTGAAACCCAGTTGGTTGCAGACCACAGTAGCTTCTTCAATGCCCCAATAGTCATCACATACCATGTACCACTGGTCTTCGTAGCTGATCTCGACCCGACCATCGTATTCTGTGGCTCCACCCTGAAGCCTCACTGGGTGACCTGCCGAGGAGAGAAAGAAGATAGAAATGATTACACAAAGAAATGAAGAGTCTATCTTTAGGTTTGCAGGAAGCCGTCAATATGATGCATTTAATATTAAAGGGCCGGATTTACGAGACTAAAATTCTATGAAGAGTATGAGACGTGTATGTGAATTAACTGGATTTCTATGAGGTATGATGTCTGATCTTGATCATATGCGCCCCCTTTCCCATGTTTCCCTTAGCAAAGTAGTCATGGATCTGCCATATATATGAGCTATCAACAATTATAGATAGGGGACTGAGATTCAATATGAATAAAAGTAGATCAACTTAAAAAGATCTAGATTTACATTTTGCGGACAAGACGCGAGAGCGTCACTCACGAAACTACAGTATACTACACGCGATCAGCGTAGCGCGTAGACAGGTGTACTAAACTACTACCACTACCAGGAGCTAGTAGGAGGAAGAGAGCCGGAAGCTTGCGGTGGTGGAAGGGTGCATGTCCGCACTCTCCCCAACCAAATCGGGCCACACAATTGTACCGGGCAAATCATTCATGTTCATTAACTTCACTTTCTAAATTTCTAAATTTCACTTACAGGACATTTTCTTCAGTAAGTCTCCGTAGCTGAAATGAAAAAGCCATCATCATTTTCCTCGATTTGAGCTCCAGCATGCCTAGTCTCTGGCCAGGCCGCTAGCGCTAGATGCCGAAATTATTCCCGTACGTTATTGGTTTAGGGATAGCCACCCCTTCCCCCACCCCTCATCCCAATCCATATTAAGATGGTGGTTATTTTTCCGACCCCATCCTTCATCCCTCCCTTTCCTGCGGGCTGCGGCCATGAAATAAAATATGATTCAGAATTAACGGATTGCCAAATTTCTGAAATCATGATTAGTCGTTTTTCATGTTTATTGTGTTTTAGAAATATAAATATGTATCATGTCTGTATTTGTTTTTATCTCACTTTGTTTTATATTCTGTATTGTATTGTTCTCTCTATATACAGGGGTCGATAGAGTCAAATAATTTTCGAAATCCTGTATTGTAGCCAATCCAGCATTGTGATAGGACAGGCCTAAGCCGTGGGCCCCTGTTTCATTTTCCCGTAATTTCTGGCTACGCCACTTCTAAAGAGGTCATTACGGTGACTGCTAGCTGCTCTGTTCTGCCCCTGGGTGTCAACTTGTGCACCATCTTGAAGGGTTCGTATCTCGGCCAGGAGTCTGTTCAGCTCGGCGATCACCGGGTCAATGTCGGCGTCAATGTCCTCGTCGTCGTCCTCCTCACTATCGTCACGCCGCTCCCTGTGTCGTCCTTCCTCGTTCTCTTGCACCAAATCGACCTTGCTCGCTGAGAATAATGAATGAGAAAAAGAAGGATCAACCAATTAACATATACATATCGTACTCTTTTTATTCAGAAGACACTATAATTCTCTTCTCAATTTTTCTTCCATGTACTATTTTTTCTTTCTTATCAACGTTCTGTTATACAATATGTAATTTTCATAATATATACTGTTCTCTCAGTAACTGTGTTAACTTATTATGGGCGTTCCCAACTCAAGCAATGCTTTTCGGGTTTTTGCCTCCTTCTGTTATTTGAATTGTTTACTTTATACTCTATGTTGAAATCATTGTGTTTCATATTGTACTGTTGAGAAGGAAATAAATGTTAATAAATACAAAATACAAATTACAGATCACCGTTCTAGAATTGGATCCACTGCAAATTGCAGCGAAATCTACTCCGAAGTTGTGGTTTGAATTACTGTTTTGAGAGTGGTTGTCACTATTTTGAGAGTGGATTTCGACTCCAAAACGAATTAACGCCTAATATAATATGACATAAGTGTTATGGGAAAGGTCAATATCCAAGATAAAGGTGAGTTCTGGTAAAAATAAGAAAATGAATTCTCACAGAATCAAACGAAAGTTACACTGAATGTTCAAGATTACAAATAAATGTCATTTGCCAAACAATTTTGGTAGAAAATGTATACTGGCTGAGTAATGAGCAGAGAAAGATTAGGAAATCAAGGTTAGTGAACTTTGCAGTACACACCAATACTTACATGCTACATGATCAACTTTTTCTGATCCATTCCACACTTTTTCTTTCACAATGCAATCGGATGACCAGAACTCACCTTTATCTTTAACATAAATCTTATATCACTTTTGTATCACACTTACCATAGCTGGGAGCATGTATCTTCTTAGCTTTTAGTTTGGCATCAACGTGCGTCATCTAAAGGGATTCAGAATGAGAGAAAGGCTAATTAGAATGGACAATTTCTGCTTCTGTTATTCTGAAATCTTAATTAAAATGTAATTACTTTTATCAAGATGGCACGAAAATTAAATTCATACTCACAATATATTTTGCTTCATAGGCTAACTAAAGTGTCAAGCAGATGCACAATATCAATATTCCTAAAGTAAGGTTATAAACTTATATGGATTCATTTCTAGGCATGCACATACTGTTTATTGATTGTATTTCGTTGAAGTTATTTGTCATTCTTGCATACATGTATATGTCATCCACTCGTTTATCCATAGATCTCAAATACACCAACAACAAAAATCTTCTTACGAAGTACATAATAGAGGTCTAAAGATTATTCCAAATACATTCTCAAATATTCTCAAATACATCCAAAAAAAAATCTTCTAACGAAGTACATAATCGAGGTCAAAAGGTTATTCCAAAGAGAATGCCGGTGTATTTCCGCGGACGCTATCGGAACTACGCAATACTTCCTTTTCAGGAATGGTATCCATTATTTGAATTATATATAGGAAGTTCTGAAAGTTCCGATAAAAAGCATTAGATCCAGGGGCGTCTCTTCAAAGGGACTTGCTATCATTGGCAATTCCCAGATCCGTGTCCTAATTCATCTTCTTTGAATTCACACTCTCTCGTTTCCCCCTTTTTTCAATTTTATTCCAAAACATACTTTTAATGGCAGCATCAGGCTTGTTAAGGGGGGGGGGGGGGCTAAGGGCAGGAAACGTTTGGGAACTTTATGCCAGCCTTTCAAAACTCACTCAATGGGGGTTGCAAAGAATTGCTACAAAATACTTAATTTCATTTTTGTAATAGATAAGGAAATACAAGAAGGCTGGGTCATCAAAGCTTCTCGTTACACGGATATTCCTGCACAGGAGCTGGAGGGTGGGACGTCTTCATTCCCCCACGTCCACGGCGCCCCACCGCGACACTGCCTCTTTCCCTTGCTGCTTCTTTACTTCTCATTTTTCATCTTCATTTTCCCCGGTATATGACCCCAACTGAGAGCTTCGGACCGGATGTTGTAAGTCCTTCCGGATTACTCTAATCCATTATATTTTCACAATGCAGATATTGATGTTGCTGCATTGTATTTAGAGTATGAATATTTTTTAAGGTAAAATATTATTACTTCCTTGTTTTAAAGTTCCACGTACGAGACCAATGAACCTGAATCGAATGCAAAATGCGACGGCTGGTAAAATATGTTTTGTTGTAGGTATATAGTCCAATATTTGCGATGGCGGTCTCCTGCGTTTTCTGTAATTTATCTTTTTTCATTGAAATTATATTTGTGTTCGTATGCATCTTATTTAATGTACTTAAAAATGTGTAATTACGTAAAATGAAGAAATATTTTTTACTTTATGTATATGATTATGTTCTATTTTGAAAATGCAGAAAATGCAGAAAATGTAGGGAAAAAAAATAAGGACCATAATGCACATTCAAATATCATTTTCCTTTAAAATGTAGTACATAGAGCTATGATACATGATTAAATTATTATAAAGTAATACATTGAACGTATAGTAAAGGAAGGAAATTTGTAGGAGGAAAAAGTGTGATGTGAGGTTTCATGGTTGCTTCATAGATAGATTTGCAAAAATCTATCTGTCAATGAAAAATCATACAGGAGTTGCAATTTATCGACAATTTATTTTTTATTCAAAATATATATCATGCGAACAATAAGTAAACCTCGTATCGTTTTAAACACTCATTTTTCTTTCCCGATTATTTGTCTTCGAATTGCATACAAGTACTAATTATTCTATACGCTATAATGATCCCCGACCATGCAGTGTAATGTTGTTGTTGTTGTTGGTATGTACCATCGAGTCGCCCTCGACTCCTGGTGACCCCATGAGCAAACCCTCCCAAAGCTTCTCTGCCACGTGCGAGGTTGCACATCTCTCCTATCTATTCCAGTCTACAGAGTGTATATCAAACAATTTTATAACAGACCAGTCAGATCGCGTTGATCTGAAAACTATCTGACGGCTCGCCCTGTGATTCAAAAAAGTTAATTTCAAAGAATTTCTGACTCAATGACAAGAACAGAAAGTTGCCAATGTTTCCATGGCAACGCGAGTTTATTGCCAACATTGCAACACGGATAACCCATATGAACGTGGTATCCGTGAGAGAGCAAAGAACTGTTTGGTCGCCGTATAAATCACTTTTTAGGTAATTGTTTTGAAGGCTAATGGTAATTTGTCGATCATGCAGTTTTCAGGTAATGATAATGGACAAGTTAGATCAATTCATGCTCAATTATCAGGGGCGGATCTAGGGGGTGATCGGCGGTTTACCCCCCCCCCCCCCCCCCGGGCAGCAATGTGAAAAAAGGGGGGGAGGGACAAAGTAAAACAGTAAAGCAGCGCGATTTTTGGAAAATCCTGGATCCGCCACTGGGTCGACCCCCCTTCCCCCCCCCCCCCGGCAAAAAGCTAGATCCGCCCCTGAATTATTCATCTAGTTCTTAAACGCTCGTCGTATATGAATACCTCATAGAACACATTGTAAAATATAGATCCCGATTAATTTCGGGAGAAAAGATATTCGGAGTGATATTTCTCCTATTCCTTCTCTCTTAATGCAGAAGTGATCTCTTATAAGACTCCACTAAGTATAATTTCTTCTCCTGTACATATTTTAAAGATCGAACTCTATCGATAAACACCCTCTTCAAATAAAACTATATTCGATGTATAGGCATTGTGAAATAATGTAGGCATTCGACGATATTCTATGCATTTCGGGGGGTTTTAAGTTTTTTAGCCCAAAGTTTATTATATCACTTGAAAAATTTATCATAATTGTAGTGGCCTTGATAACTGATACAAGAATCGCATAAGCAAAATGAAATATACAATGATCTAAATAGGGAACAAATATGCAGACAATAATGTGTTCAAAGTTTCAAAGCGCTTTACATTACGAACAGATACCCTTGCTAAGCTTGGCAATGTTTTGGGACTGCGTATCTAATTATAAAATTTATAGCGCTGTTATAAATAATTCAGATCTGAGAATCGAAAGGAGAGGAAGACAGAAAGGACTCTTAGATAGTGAAAAAGGCAGAGAACGAAAGAGAGACGGAGAGATGGAACGAGAACGGAAGAAGGGGGAATAGACAAAGGGAATTAATAAAGAGGGAGGGAGTGAGGAAGGAAGGAAAGGAAGGAAGGAGGGAAAGGGAACATATAGAGGGAGAGAGGGAGAGGGGGAAGGGAGTCTTGGAGAGAGAGAGAGAGAGAGAGAGAGAGAGAGAGAGAGAAAGAGATTTGGAGAGAGAGAGGGGGAGGGGGTGGTAGAAGGGGTCAGAGGAGGCAATTGAGAGAAGTGAATAAACAGGAGATAGATATTGACCCCCAAAAAATGACAGACATCGCATAAAAAGCGGTAACGCGTTGCATGTCCATCTTAACAAGCAACGAAATTGACCGGAAATCCCTGGACAAATTGAGTCATAGATAATAGTCGTCGCGTGTGAACGAGAGGGATGCATGTCATATCATAGGCAAAGAGATGCCTTCACGTCATCTAAAAGTGACAGGGAGCAGCCATAGCATGGTTTATCAAAAAGGAGGTTAATGGACATAATTTTACACAGGACTGGGTAAAATGCAGACAAAGTATCTCTTCCGAAACTGACAGAGTAAATGCAAGTCGATAAAAAAAAATTAAAAAAAATCGTTTTAAGATAGGAAAATAAGTTGAGACCGCTTGCAAATATACATTGATGATAATCAGATATTAATAACGGGGGGGGGGGGGGGGGTCATGATGGTAATTGGCCATACAGATACATGTTTAATGAAAGTAATATGATTCACAGAAGTTTTAGATTTGGGTTAAAATGAATTTAGGGCAATCATTACGATAGAAAATACCGTATATCATCTATTCCTTTTCCCATCCCCAATATTTCGTTTATGCACACCATTTATCTCTCCAATATTCCATTGTACAAAGTTACAAAATATCCACTCAAAAGACAGACCTAAACATCATTGAAAAGTGTGAATCTGTGACCCGATGACCCAAATTATCACCGAGGATCTTCTCCGCATGATTTGTTTCAAAGTTCAAGTCAGGAGGCGATACTTTTTATCGCTTCAGACCGGACACATCTTCTGCAACTGTTGAGGGACAGTTGTGATGACTGATGGCTCCTCATATACCCCTTTCATAGTGCTTCTATCGGAGTCAAACCGGTGAAAATACCGATTGAATTTTCCTTGTGTAAACAGAGGTGAAACCGCCACTTTCTCTGCATGTCCTGTTCATACTGCGGGTGAAATTCACTCGCCGGTGTCACACCGATAGAAAGAGAATTTCTCCTGCTCTTGAGCAGGATAATTTAATCGCCTATTTCTCTTCTTTTCATCGGCTATTCTATCGGCTTTTTCTCCTCTGTCACATTTATAGTGGCCGTTTCATCGGATGCGTCCGGATGCATCCGATGAAAATCAAGCCAGTTAGAAAGGGGTTATAGAATAACACAGGTTCATACCAGACATGGATATATATACCATAGCTAACATAGTTGAGATAGTTACGTCACCGGAAGTTTACCTTGCCGAAATGGTTCTTTTCCATAGAGATTGTAGGCCTATACGTAGAAGCAACTTTTTGGAGCCCCCATATGAATTGACATTTGAACACGTATGCACGTCACAGCTATCACTCTCAATATGCTATGAGGTATTCTAATACAACTCGATTAATGAAGAATAAAACGAAGTACCTTTAAAACTGAGAAAAATAGATTCGACAAAAAATCCACCGAGACGCCGATTTTTCTTTGGGATGGGCAGCGGATTATTCGTAATTTAACTCCAAAACATAAATTCCAAACTGATTTGTGGAACTATCCTCCCAATCCCCAAGCCTGAAATCCGCTGAGATTCAATATAGATACATTGTGTCGAGCTAATAAAACACAACAATTTTGATTCGAATTGGTTGTTCTTTTTTATTTGTCTTAACGAAATCCAGGGTTCGAATCTCGGACATAACAACCTTGAAACAACGTATACTTTATCTTTCGTCTCTTACGTGGCATTCGGAAATTTAATGTTGGCGCATAATGTACCACTATAAATATTGTACAAAAGATAATGGACATCACTAACATCTTTGATGAAAAATACATGCTTGGGAATCGAAATTATTTGACAGAATTTCACATCTGCATCTCATATTTGACAGGTTACGTATATTTATAATAGACTCTTAATTGTTGGCCCAAACGTTGATAGCCATCATTCTCTATCGCCTTTTGAACGAGCTTACAAGATAAATTTGTTCAATCCGTCTTACATCTTTCTAAATGTAACTAAAGTTCTTCAATTTCATGTGAAGTTGATCTTGAGATGTGATTCATGCTCAAACAAAATTCCCCAGGCTCTTTTTTCCAGGTAAGCGGTGGTAAGCGTGGGCAAAAAGAATTCCAGCTGACAACTTTTGTCATCGTCACTAAGCAACACTTGTTCCGTTTTAAACACCTGATATTTTTCGTTTGAACTCTCGAAAGTTGGACAAGGGATAGAAAAGGTGAAATCACGTTTGTTAAAGCCCCACTGCACTACTTAAAGCTAATTGCGCCCTCTATATAGCAAACAATTCATAATCGGTGATAATAGGTCCCCCATGATCCTCTTTTTCTTATGTTAACTGAGAGCTGATTTGATGAGATAACAACCTGTCAGTGACCATGCAGGGAGGTCTAATCCTTCCTGGCCAAACTAGTGCAGACAGGCTTTAAAACGTGCAAACGACAAAGTCTATGTGTGCATCAAAAGACAGTGTATTGTGCATGATCTATTTCGTAATATATTTATTTTAAATTCAAATTTTCATTCATAGGCAACCCGGCAACGACAAGTAAAATTTATTATTGTCTCTGAACTCGTTATCTCATCTTGTGCTGGGATAACAATTTGGAATCAATTAAAAAAAAATTAAACCCAGATATTATCTAGCCTAGTTTAAAAAGCTTTGTCGTAGTTATTTAATGAATAAATCATCAAATTTTGTGGTTACAAATATGATTGACTGTACGTGTATGTGTGTGTGTGCCTGTAAAATAGTGTGTTTATCTGTTGATTTGTACAGTTTCTATTATCAATTGATATGACTCAGTATTTACTTGATATTTATACTTTTTTTCTTCTCTTTAAAGGCTATGCTCACAAGTGTTTTTTCTTTTTTACTGGTCCTTCCATATTCCATACTGTATTTTGTATTATTGATACACAAGTCATGTAGTATATTTTTATGGCTATGGTCAAATAACATATCTTGAATCTTGAATTGCCTAAAAGTCGACACCGTTGTATTAATTTTCCAGTGGAAGATTATTCCAAAAGTTAAATTAATTCATGCATAATCGGAGTTGAATCCATCAGAAAATAGAATTATATTAGTAAAGAAGTATACATTAAGTTCATAAATTGTGTATAACAACAGTTTGTTTATCATGTTCTTTAAGTTTAAGGGGTATTTTTTGTCCAAGATGTCCTCTTTGTAATGCCTTGCATCTGCCACTACTTTGTTTTAGTCATTGGCTGTTATATCTCCTCTGTTATGCAATGTTGATCAATAACGTAATATTTCAAAAAAATATGCAGAAATACAAGACACTTAGGCTGACAATTGTTATCCTGAGGATTAATACTAAAACCATCGAGAGGAAATTATACCATGAGCTCAATGAAAGTACATGACCTATATTGCAATGTTTTGTTTTGGAGCTTGTTTGTTTTCTTAATGAGTTCCGGCGTTGTTTCGATCCCCGTCACTTTTCATGGTTCACTTGATAAAAAAAAACTTGAAACGTGTGAACAGAATTTGAGGGAGAAAGGTGAAACTATCACTTTTACACATTATGGTGCATTTTCTTATCATCTCATAATAATCTGATAGTTCCTTACCCTCTTTTCCCGCTCTCTTCCCCATTTTCTGCCTCATGTTTTTTAATCTCCCCGTAACCATTGCCTACATTCGTGTTTAATATCTTTATCTCCCCGTGACACCGCCCACCACCCCCCATGCACACCCCCCCCCCACACACACACACACACACTCTGGGCCAAAATGGCAGTTTACCAGATATATTGGAGGCTATGTGGGTCAACGGATGTGCTAATGAACGATATATGGAAATCACTTTGAAATATAAGTACAATGAAACTGTGTTTTAATGTTACGGTAAGTTACGTTATACCAGATAATCGTGTGTGAAAAACAAAGCCAATATGAAATTATATCTTATTGATTTTCCAGAATTTGTATGTTTATCATATTCCAGTTGTCGGCATTTTCTCAAAATAACCTGTACAATAAGCCTGCTTGTATATTTCACGATATTCTTAATTTGACAATTATTAGATAAGACTTTAAAACTCTCTTTAAAACATACTTGTTTAAACATCATTTTGACTGAGTTAGAGTCGGGCATTTACAGTACTTATTTCTCCCTTTAATATATTTATTCCGAAGCGCATAAAGACGCCATCGCAGTGATATACGCTATATAAAAGCACTGTATTATTATTATCTATGGGTGGAGGTTCGGAATCTCTTAACTAATTACTTACATACATTATATCTTTAAAATCGTTCGTTTAATTCGAGCAAAAATATGATCACATATTGTTATTCTTCACAATCCTAATAGTCTATATTTTCAACAGACTGCTTTATTCTACAGTAACATACAGATACATAACATATTTTTATATCGTTTTAATTTATAGGCTCGAGACTTCGCAAAATAAAACGATAACTTACCAAAGTGGACACGCACATTAAAGCTCCCAAACATAAGCACACAAATTTGAGTGATTCCATGCTGTCAATTCCAAGTTTGTGAGTCCCAGGAAAATATATTTATGAAACCTCGGGTCCTGAACGATCCTCCTTCTTCTCCC